>JARHVA010004855.1:0-182500 GCA_037957365.1 Torreya grandis
CACCCTCTCTTTATGACCCAATTCCTAAATGTAACATTCCCATGGCTAAAATTAACAATTAAATTCAATGATTAAATGAACCACTCTAATGTACCATCCTAGGAGATTATCTCTTTAATGCATGAAGTTGGTGAATTAAAACACCAAGTACATCTCCTTACCTTGGAAAACAAGGTGTATAAGTCTTGGATGGATGACAATGATTTACATAAAATCCCTCTATTGAAGACATTCATACAAGCTTCGTTGCCTCACTTTGATGGAACTAGAGATCCATTCATACACCTTCAAACCTTTTGGAAGGCTTTGCCATCTCATGTGAGTCCTTTGATTCTACTCAAGATATTCCAACAGACATTAGTGGGGGAGGCATAGAATTGGTTCTTTCATCTATTCCTTGTTGTTTCCTTACACACATATGATGACTTAAAGGAGGCATTTATCAAACATTACATAGTAAACATGGGCCCTCATGTCACATATGAGAAATTTGCAACTTTACATCAGAATACTTCAAATCTAGTTAGTGATTATATCCTACAATTCAAGAATCACTTGTTAAGATTGATATATAAACCAACATATTTAGAGATTCAACATATCTCTATTAATGGGTTTTGCCAACCTCTACTTGAGCATATACTATATTAGATAGAGTCTTCTTTTAGGCATTTATGCTATACAAGTTTATCTTTGGAAAAGAAATTGGGATTGATTGAGGTAGATTCAGTTGATCAGATTAATCTAGATTTCATAGTAGTATCTATAGCTCCTAACATCTATCATCCACCATGTCCTAAAAAAGATAGGAGACCAAAACTAAAAAGCAACCAGTTAAATATAAAGATCAAATTTCTAGAACACAACCTATAGTATGCACTATAGAGAACAATAGTAAAGCACCACTATAGTTTGATTCAGATTGGGATAGCTGATGTGTCATATTATCAACACTATTAGATAGGAGGTTAATCATATTACATTCTACTCATTGATGAGATCCACATCTCTTACATAGACAACCACATTGGCCCTTTTGTAACTATCATCATATCCATAGAGATAAAGTTAATGATTGTTATGGACTCATAGATTACATTAATATATGTGTTGATAATGGCATCATAGAATTCATATAGGGGGCATCAAGCTATCCTCCATCATGGAACCATAGATCTCATTCATCCATGACTGAGTAATCCCAAGACATTCCTTTATAGGAATCATTAGTCACTCATCATGAGAGAAATATGGGTTCTAGGATAGAGCCTCATAGGATATCTCCTATTCCACCTATTTAAAAGGTTTGGAAACTAATATAGTGAGATTAGCCTACATATAAAATTGTAGTCTAAGGAGTACATAGTGTAGTTCCACTATGACTCACAAGAAATATTCACTCCAACTAGATTTTTTGGGTCCTATCTCATGTAGCAATCTACTACGGTTAATATTAAATGAACCCACATCATAGAGTACTGCTCACAAGAAATATTCATTAAATATAGATTTTTTGGGTCCTATCTCACATAATAATCCACTATAGTTGAGATTAAATGAGCCCTTATCACAAGTTTCATCTCTAGCTCAATCTATGGCTCATTCATACACATCATAGTAGAGGCCATAGGGTATACGATTAAAAATAAATGAGTCTTCTTCATAACACATAGTTACTATTGTACGTCCAATAAAGTTACATTTTTCAAAATCTCCAAGTCCAACTATAATTAGTACACAATATATAATATTAGATACATAGCATACTCCTACACAACATGAGTAGTATGGGCACTTATTCAATTAGAAATTAGGATTCATATAGTGATACAGCATAGAGTGATGCAATGCACATTCATACCAACATCGGTTCATAGCTTTACTTAGTAGGGTAATGATGGAGCCAAAGGTCTAGCTAGCCTTTATATTCTTGAGCCAATCTCAAGGAAGTAATATGCATAGTGTGTTATCTTAAATCCCCACATACTAACAACTTACATTCCTAATTCCTAATAACTATCCATAGCCAAAAACTAGCTTATTAAAAATCCAGATCTTATGAAATCTTATTTTACCAGCATTAAACCAATTCAACCCATCCAAAAAATTTACCAATCTCAAACCAGCTCAATTTATCCCAATAATTTCCTAATTGTAAAACCAACAATTTTTTTGCTCACATATAATCACAAACCAAATAAAATTCTTTCCTTACATATTGAAATAAAAACCTATCATCACACTTATCAAAATAATCAAATCACATATACCAAGTACCATTTTACCAAACATATACAACCTTAAACATCAAATACCAGATCAACTATTTTTATCAACACATTGCAATACCAATCTATTCCATAATCCATAACATAATATGCCTGAATCAAAATCAACCCAGTATCCATATATATATATATATATATATATATATATAAACAAGTTTTCAACTACATATACATCATATCAATATATGATCCATCATGAATGGGTGTCATGCCCTCACTCTCAGTCTCACTCTCTCCTCTAGCACTAATCTCATAATCCACTCTAGCACTTGATGACCCCACACCTCCTCAAGCTCCTAAATGCCTCTTACATGAGCTCTCTCACTCTAATAACCACCCATGCTCCTCATGCAAGTCTACATACCACCTCTAAAAATCCATGTACTCATCCATAATCTACATACTCACTGATCCATAATTAGGTGGAGACATCATATGCATATCAAGATTATCCTTCAACTCATCTCTCTCTCACTACTCTAACATATGCAACTATCACTATAGCAACTCTATTAAAAAAATAAGCATAAACACTAACTGTAACTATCACTCACTCTATCATACCCTCCTCCACTACATCATCAAGAACATGTCATTTGAGCTTTTAGAATGTTGAATTAATGTTGGTCTCTTAGAACCCATCATTTCCACCTACTCCCCTAGTAGGTGCTTCATCATGAGCACCTCCCACTCCACTTGCACACAAAATTACAACACTACATTAGATATCCATTTTCTAAAAAAGGTAAAACAAGAACAAACTTATACATAATTCAAATATAATTAATGCTTACCTCCCATCATCTAGATTAATTTAGGATCCTCATACTTAAGAGTATTCTCTCCATCAATAGGGGTATAATGGATACCATTTATGCCCATTCTAACATGTAGTATATGCCCCTATACATCCAACACCATTTACATCAGGAATATCTACATCTCAAGTATCTAAAGGTAATGGTGCTAACTCAACCTTAGTAGGCCTTCCATGAGCCCCTACCCTCACTGATGTTCATAGCACTCCTCACCCACACCCATGCTATAGGGGGTACATCTTGTGGTACCCCAAAGTCTCTAGTCACATGATCATATTGAAAGCACTCATACACTCCAACCTAATGGTCATGTAACCAACAACTAACTCTCATATACTACAACTACACCCCATCCTTGGGCCACCTAGGGAATCCTCTATAGGGCCTCCATATGATATCTCAAGCCACCAATCTATCTAAAAATCATCTATGATGATCTGTACTAGGAGACTAGATAGCCAATATACTCATCCACCACTCTCTAAATGGCTATAGAGGTGCCCATTTATCCCTTAGTATTCCTATTAGCCGCACAACTGCTATATGCTCATAAGCCCAATAATGCAATAAAGTAGTTAAACTCACACCATCATTGAATGCCTCCTAAGTAAACATGTAAACATCACTATATAAGTGGGAAAACATATTCCTACCCTATGAGAACATAGTACCATATACCTCTATCTTATGCATGATCCTATGCATCTTGTATGAAATCAACATCCCACTCCTATCCACAACAACAAACAAATCCAACAACATGGCCAACCACTTCTACAGGCACAAAACACTTGATTGCATAATAATTAATAGTAATACATTGATATCACTGCCTTTCCAATGTATGCCTAAAAGGCACACTAACAAAATACAATGATGCACGATCAATAGTATCAGCACCCATTTTATCTTACAAAGTCACACACTATCTACTAATTGACAAATGCAAAAATATGATACATATCCTCCAAAGTAATTGTAATATCTCTAGAAGGAAGCTAAAAAGTACATGTGTCTATATTCCACCTCTCACATAAGGCAGTAATTAGATACCTATGCCACTACACAGTACCTAGGTCACACACATGTCCCAACACTACCTTATCCATCATAACACTCTCATCCACTGACAAAGGGAACAATATTAGTGTCTCCATCACCTGGCCTCTATGGAACTCCCTCATCTATACCTCACCTTGAAAAATACTAAAAAATAACATATATATTAGTCAATCATGCCAAAGAAAATAGCTAAGTTACACAACCAGAGGAAACAAATCAAAAACTTAAAAAACTAGCCCCAATAGACAACACTATGAAAGGACACTAGTGCTAGATAATAGCATCAAAACTTGGACAACAACACTACATACTAGACATGAGTATTGACTCTTGGATAGGAGTGCTAAAACTAGTGGAAATTTCCTAAAACACTTCAAACAAATCAAAAAAATATAAAAACATGCTTCCAAACAGGGAAAAAATCACATGTTTTAGTTACTTACTAGGGTAACCTCCCCACAAACCTCAACCTAGGTTACCAACTACTCAAATTGGATCATATTAGGTTTCTCATCTCCTTGGCATATCTCCTACTCTAGAGCTCTAAATATCAACCTAGTCAATGCACAAATGAATCAAGAATCAATCCAATTTTCCTATATCAAACAATTTTCTCATTCAAAGTAAAAAGCCATTTTGCCTATAAATTGAACACTATAGCTCCATTTTATAAACCATTTTATTCAAAAAAATCATGACAACAATAACTTTGACATCATGCAATCCTTACTCTCTTACTATATCATCCAACTACTATGGCACACACATCTCTATACCTCTTTTATATTAAGACATACAACTTGGTCCTAACTAATCAAAGACTCATTAAACTATCAAAACTTGTTCCAATTTCAACAACTTTGCCTAATCAATCAAGCAACTTCTCAATCAATTTAAACTATATCAACCTTATTTCTATCATTCTGCCACTAGTCATCACTTTTGGATCAACCTCCTCTATCATAGAACTCATCCCTCTCTCCAAAAGAGGGGCATAATTCTTACTATTCCTATTCCTACACTTATGAAACATGCCTATCCACTCTCACATATGGATACACCATGATTCATACACCTCCAATATTTAAATTATTAGATTTAGCTTAGACCAATCAAGATATACAATGATTCAAACTACATGGGTCATTCAACATTACTCAGGACATTTAGAGGGACATACCTTCAATTTAGAAATACAAAAACTATTTAGATAGAATGGTTTAGATCATATGGATCAATAATGATTTTAGATTATACATAGATTTGCTAGATATAATGGTTAAGATTATATGCATTCATAGTAAGTTTGATACAGATTCAAACTAGATACCAAATTTGGGGGCATGCACATACTACATGTCTCATACATACAACTTCATATAACATGACATAGTTATAGGACCAAATAGTATATTATAAGCATAGTTCAAAGCACATTATTTTGATCTCCATTTTTATACATGGGACATGGCATGATAGCTCATATCATATGTGACTATACAGATTACTAGACTATACATATGCATTACTCACGTACCAAATTTAGGGGTATGACACATATGTTCATGTTCTTCATCATCCAGGATTATATAGATTATAATGGAAATACATGCCATTATTTTCTTTCACATTTACCAGAGTTTTAGATTATACTTAGTTATACCTAGGTTGGATAGTGCAATCATCTGTAGTGGTTGTTCCATAGCATTACCTAGACCTAGACTACATGAGTTTGTGTGGGTAGAGGATAGACATTAATTTTGGGACTTAGATCAATTATTAGTTATATTTTAGATTATTTAGAGTAGGGGCATGATAGACTTTGCTCTTCATAGTATACAGATTCTATGCACCCATTCTAGATTACATGAGTTCATATGGGACAAAGGATAGACATTGGTTTTGGGCCTTCAAACATTTCTCATTTCTAGCTAGATTTAGCACAAGGGGCAAGCATTTCCCTCATTTTCCATGATTACATGGATTCCATATTTAGATTTAGTACATGGGTCATCCATTTCAGGGATTCCTTCTTTTTCTAGGAATTATTCAGCTCTCCATCCACTTCCCTAGCTAGGAAGTGAGTTGGACCATTTTTATAAAATTTATCTCCACACAACTAGGTTTAGGTACACTTTTTTTTCTTTTAATCTATTAATTCATTTCATTATATCACTAGAATAAAATGGGTTAAAATTTATACACCCTAAATTGATCAAGCAACCACACACATCATGTCTTTTCATAATCCTTTCACAAGAGACTCTAACTGGAGAATATGAGCCTTGTTCACATTAGGCATGTATTTATTTTACTTATCTTGGTATTGTTTATTAATTTTATCACCTCTTTTTTATCTCAATCAACTAACCTATACCTCTGAGAACCCCTAGACTTGGTCTGTGTCAGTCCCAGCCTATTTTTTGGGTCTTGGACAATAGAATTTTGTAGGACTATAACACTCGATGATCCTATCCTTTTTTATGCTAGTATCCAATGGTAATTTTTTCTTTTTTAATAGGTCCTAAATCATTCTTATCTCATCCATTAAATTTTATTTATATTTTTAATGTCAACTAATGTGAATAAAGATCCCATATTCAAAATTAATATTTTCCTATATAAAGCACTTCACAAGACATTTTATATCTATCACTTACTACTTTGTCACATTACATAATAAAAATCAATCAATAATATAGCTCAACATTCTACATCACACATAGACTTACATGCTTGATCAAGGAAGGGCCTAAGTAAAAATCATTCTTGTAACTACTATGTACATTGATTATGCACATTCGCTAATGGAGAACTGCATTTGATTTGAGACCCTAGATTGAGGGTTAATGTAGGAAGTGATTAAGACAATAAGGGTTATAGATCATGTGATCATTCTTCCCCTAACCCAAAATTTTCCCCTTTTAATTTTGATGCATTTGTTGTTTTCATGTGTGTATATAGATATAGGGTTTTGAGATTGAAACGAACCTATAATGAGATCTATTGACTCCCAACCTCTAAAATTTCATACACAAGGTCACAAAGACACAACAAAAAAACTCCATACAGTTTACAGCTCTTGGACAACAATGGTAGAGGTAAACTAAAGTGATGGTACCACTCTTATCCACATTTGGTGCTCTTATCCAATCATAAAATGAAGGCCTAATCCATATTCATGATAGTGTCTCAGTCCTACACATCAATTTCAAGATCCTTAATCATTCATGGTAGTCTATTTTTAGATAAGTTTATTTCTTTGCCTCATGTAAATTACTTGAAAAAATCTATATTTTATCATCTTAAACTAGATTTTTTCTCTTACTATAGACCCTTTATTGTTTAATAATTAGACCCTAGTTTCCCAAAAAATAATAAAACACTAACTAGTTAAACTATTATATTGTGGTCTGTATTGGGCTACTAGTAATTCCTCTATCATCCCCCAATCATCCCATCTATGCCATCCTCTCTGATGATGCTCTTCCTCTTTCAGGATCTGAGCGAAGAATCAATCTTACATCCACCTCAAAATAAGTAGGTAGTTAGTATGAGTCATCATATATATCAAAACTAATGATTCATAACTAAAAAATATACATCCATAATGTACAGAATAAGAAAATATAACTTTTACATAATTAATCCATCATGTAAAATAATCATTATATAAATGTCCCATAACTAGTATATATGATAAAAATCAAATACAATCAATAGTAGTCAATTTATAAGCATAATAATCCATGGATTCAAAGGTTATAATACTTAGGGTAAAATCGGGATGTAACATCCAACCCAAGGTAACCCTAAATGGAGTGGTTAGATTTATTTGTTTTCTACCAAGTTTATATTAAATACCCTATAAATTCTATGTTGATATTTGTAAACCCTATGTTTATATTGTATGGTTATTTTGTAAACTCTATGTTGATATCAAACTAGTTATGGGATATATACATTAAGGTACTAAATGTAGATTGAATGTTGTTTTGTGTATGCATAATTCTATTGTGTATAAACCTAACTGGGAATATGAGTAAAGACTCTATGGGTTTTTAGAACAAATTGGACTATGTAATAAATTACACACACACACACACACACACACACATTTGAATATATATACAAATATATATCTTAATTTTAGGGTTATTCAAATGGAATATGTGTGTATTATTTTTATAGTTGATTAATAGTATTTATATAAATATATTCAAAAGTTATTGTTTTTGAATGAATTCTTTTTGCATTGGTTTTAAATAGATTTATAAACTATGGTTATAATATTTATATACTTGTCTCTATTTTTAAATCCTACAACATACCTAATTATACATATACAAATTTGGGGTTTATTTATGGTCAAGTTATAAACATATGAAGTCTTGTACCTAGTAAGGATGCCAACAATAGATATTTAGTTGAGTAAATAATATATTGATTTGGCTGAGTTATATGATTATCAATTGAACTTATTATATATGGACTATGTAAGCATTAAGGTTGAGTTATGTTATAAGTTTTGGTATTAAATTTTGGAATAAAAATGACTAAGAGGGGGGGGGGGGTGAATTATTCTTCAAAAACTTATCAATTTCACTTAAGTAATCATGAACCATTCAAACAAGTATATAGATCTAGCAAGCATAAACACCAATCCACAAGAGCATGAAACATAAGAACACATCAAATATGTGGGAAACCCTTAAGGAAAAAAAAAACAACTAATATATGCAAATGTAATATATTTCTATAATACAAATACAAAATTTAGTGAAGCACCAACTTCACATGGAGTACCAATCCCAACTAGCTAAGCACCAACTCAGCCAGGCTTTTAACAGGGACCAACTTACAAGGAGGCACCAACCCCCTAGATGAATCAACACCAAATAATCAAAATAATTTATGTTATCACCTTAAAGACACATTTTTTATTATCCAACTAATTATGACCACCTCTTTATCTATTCACACTCTTCTATCCCTCTCAAACTACCTTCTAGACTCCTTCACTCAACTGGGTCTCTTCAAGACTAATTAGGTCATATGAAATTGATATTAATACATATAACCTATTTAAAATATTCATAAAATATAATATACACTCATTTTATGGTATAAAATAACTCCTTCTACTTTGAAATATATTATTTTATTCACTTGCACTCTGCCCATACTAATAGGCCTAAAATTGCCTTGTATTTATACAAGTCTCTTGTTCATATCCTTTTTGGTTAGCCAAACACACTTAATTTATTATGTATGCTATTTAATATATATTATGACATCTCATAAACATGAATTAAATGTGATTTGAGACCTTTTAGGTCTAACATACCATAATTAGGCCTTATTTCATCTTTAGGTCTCATGGAGACCTAATCCCATTAGGTTTACTTTAGGACACGCTACACTTTGCCTTCTTTGGAACACATTAAAAAAATTAAATAGAAGTAAAATATCATATTACACTCAAATATACAACTTATAATCTCATCTTGTATCCATAACACTTTTTATCTTCAACCACCACTTAAAGCATGCCATTAGTACTGTTCACAATTAGGCTTGTGCATACCCAGAAAGTTTGTCTTGAACTACTGAAGATTAAAAAAAAATGAAAAAAAAACATGGAAAAAATAACATATAAATAATATAAATTACCTAATTTTAATCATAATATGATTTATAATTCACAACTTAAGGCAAAAGTACCCAAACCCTTCTCTATAAATAGCCCACTCAAAATTGCCAACTAGCCTCATAACATAACTAAGGAAACTTGAAATTATAATACCTAAAAGAACACAATAAAGGAATTAAAATTCATGTAAATTATATTAAAAATAATTATAATAACCTCTAATAAATATATCATAATCTCTAATAACAATTATTGGTCTTGTAGACCAATTTGTTAACCTTCTCTCTCACAGACCTCATTCAGCGAGTCAAGCCATTTTGGATTCAATATTTTCACTAATTTAAATGAGTAAAAAACATTATAAAAATTATTTATAGGAAAAAAAAATCCAAAATAAAAATACCATGTATATTATATGCTTCAACTCAAGGCATATAGTCTCAAACTCATCACTTCAACTTGCTTACCTAGAAATGCCAATTTGCCTTAAAGCACAATCATGGTGACAATAAACTTCAACATCAGTATGACCACTTTAATAGACTTAAAATTCATTTATATGATCTTATTAGATCATTAGGTAACTATTATATATAAATATAACATAGTTAAATAGAAATATTGGTCTTGCAGACCAATCTCATGACCTCATTGTATACAGACCTCACTGTGCTAGATAAGTCAACTTGTGAGCAAATTTTTGATATATAAAATGATATAAAAAAACTTATATAAAACATTAAAATGTATAAAAATTATTTAAAATTTTTTATATTCACTTTGGATTCATCCCTATTCTATGATAACACATGCCTAATCATCTTCTCACTTTTTCCTGGGTTTCTTACTATTTGCATTATTAGGCCTGTTAGCGACTGATCAACTTGGATGACCAGTTTATCACACATAAGGGATATAAATTGAAAAAAAAACACAATGTAAATAAAATAAAATTCTCATCCTTATTCATCCAATGATTTTCATACCGTGACTTTATCAACTTTGATTGAAACAACACATCTCTAAAAAACTAGCATTTTCCTGTAGGGTATACTCACATACCTAACAAACCAATAACACTTGGAGGTGAATGAGAGAATTTAATAAAACCTAAAATAACTTAAAAAAACATACCAATCAATTATTATCACTTTATAACAACTTATTTCATATCAGGTCATTATTAGGGTTTTAGAGAGGGTTAACACTATTTTTGGTGTTAACAATTATTCATAAAGGATTATCCCTCATTTCCAAAAATAATGCCTAGATATCTTAGATAATACCATTACCCATATCTCCTTAATATATAAAGTTCAAAGTCATAGGTTACACATACAAATAAACACTTGAAAGTCCTTCTTGGGTTGAGAACCGTTCATTCTATACACTTGAGAGACCTTAACACTAATTTTTGTGCCTTTTATTGAAAACCATGAATTTAAAATTGATGAAATTATTAAAAAAAATTGAATTAAATTTTTAAATTCTAAACTACTCACACATGCCTTGGAAACTGATCTTGATATCTCATTAGGCCATGCTCTCTCTCTCTCTTTTCTTGCTTAGACCTTGACCTACAAATCACATCAACAATTGAAAATGACCTTTATGAATATTTAAATGTGATTTATAACTCAATTAAATGATAACACAACATCTCAAATTATCAAAAAATTTAAAACATCCTTAATATGCCTTAACAATAGATCATGATGTCTCATTAGGCCAAGCAGGGTCTAGAAGTGGTTTAATTGTATACTAGGTTTGTAGGTCATACCCCTATAGGCTCACCTTAATAATCTCATGATTGATCCAATGACTCACATGAATAATTAAGAAACCTCATAAAACCACTCATGATTTTTTGTACTCATCTCACTAATCCATCATACTCATATGTTTTCACAAGGTCTCTTCATACTATGACTAGATCCATGACTAGGCTTCTTAAGCACTTGAAACTTGATAAATAACCTTGAAAGACTTATTAAAGTATATTTAATTCTATTACATTATAATATAGCTTCAAATAACCTCTCATAAGCTTGTGCTTACTTACTTTACCAAGATTCACTATGCACACCTTCTCACATAGTCTAAACTAGGATTCTCAAGACATATTGTACTCAATAACTAGAACTCAAACATACTTTACTTGACCTAAAACTTGACATAAAACTCAAAAGAATAATTATTTTTCCTTTAAATTCTCTCCCAATAGAGAGACATTAGGTTTCCTTAAAATTCTCTCTTGTCACATGGCTCATATCTCACAGACTACTCACCATGCATCTTTACTAGATACACCTTGACATCAACCTCAACATCATTGAACACACTTATAGAAAAACTACCCCTTTGTCATTGATGGAAAACATTCTTCAATCTGATTACTCTCATCTCCCCAATCCGACCAATCTCCCTTCTTGAACTTTCTCCCCCTTTGACATTAATGACAAAGGGTCTTCCATAAACTACCATCTGAAACCACACCTTCTTGCAATAGGATCTCAACACATAGAATATGAAACATTACATAAATATGTTCCATGCATAATTCATTTACATTAATTTAGAACTCAAGACCACTCACCTATTCTTGTCATGACTGATATGATACAATGATCACCCCCTTGGCCACCATATTCTTATCATCAATTGCACTTAGAGCTTATGAACAAACTGAATAGCTCCCCCTCATTTATGAATTTATTTCTCATTTAAGGTATGCTCTACCATAGTAAACATTTCATTTGAACTTGTAGACTAATCATGACTAACCTTTACTATCTTTGGTTTCCACACATATATTTGCCTTCTCTCTTGTACTCTAGGGGCTTCAAACCTCTTGTTTTGACTTGATGACATTATAACTCTATTAGAGTAGAATATTGAAATGCATCTCATAATATGACAACTATATCAAATAACCTCATACATACCTCTTGATTAATGTGAATTGTGTCTCCTTATATAGTCCCATGAGTACTCATTCTTGGAGGATATTCTACACTTTCTTGATTTATGACCAAATTGATTGCGTAAAAAATAGTAACCATTGAATGAAATAGCATACCTCATATAATTAGGATGTTTGATAGGTCTTTTCATGTTGACCTTATTTTATTCAATATCCTTCTCCTTAACTTGAGATACCTCCTTTTGGTCTTCTTTGAAACCAAGACGTATCTTATAAATTATAGACTTTTGACTACTCAAGATGTCATCTAGAGCCTCAGTGCTCTTTTAAAACATCACAAAGGTCTTCCCCTTGATAGATGCTTTATCCAACTTAGCTTTCAAGGATTCCACTTCAATTTTATACCTAGTGCATTATTTCTCTTTATCTTTTAATCTAGTAGTGACTATCTCCATATGTGAATTAATTTGATTGATGATCTCATCATATTCCTTGGATGTGTTACTCAATATTCCATCAAACAAACCAATCTAATCTTCAGTCCTTAACTAAAGATATTAGTTTGTGATTCTTTCTTATTTGGAATTTTAACTCCTCTAGGGCCCTTACCAATTCTGCCTCAAGGTTTACTTCAACTTCTTCTTCATCTAATTCTACATCAACCACAAGGCCTTTCCCATTTGAGTAACCTTCATTTTTTGATTCTATGGCCATGAATAAGGTTTCATTATTGTCATGTTCAGGTTCATTACTACCATTATCACTATCATATGTACTTGTGTCACTTACATTAGATGAGTTATCTTCTTTAGTAAAGAAACTTTTCTTGTTTTTGAATGACCCTTTCCTACCTTCATACTTCTTGAAATATTTCTTGTTCTTTTTATGATTATAAACCTTAATATCATCTTCATGATGTTCATCATGCTTAGTCTTATCCTTTTTAGGACACTTAGATGCAAAGTAACCAATCTTACCATAATTAAAACATGTGAAGGGTAACTTATCCTTGTACTTACTAGAGCTAAACCTTAATTTCCTTGTAAACATGGTTATCAATTGATCATATGAACATTACTCATCCTTGAACTTTTTGTATTTTGACTTATTTTCAAATTTTAAAGCTACTTCTTTCTTGGGAGGTCTTCCTTCATTAGTTTTCATCTCATAGACAGTCAAAATGCCATAAAGCCCATCCATTTCAAGCTTGCCCAAATATTGCATCTCTTCCACTGTAAATACCTTAGAGTAAAAATTAGGAGTTAGTAATCTCAATGTTTTTTGAACAACTATATATTATTTGACTTATTATCCCAATCCTCAAATGACATTGATAACTTCATCAACCTTCAACATGTAAGATGCAATAGTTTCATTTTAATTCATCTTCAAACTTTCAAACGGTCTCTGGTGGGTCTACAACTTAGACATATTCCTCTTGGTGTCTCTTTCATAGATAGTATTTAATTTGTCCCATATATATTTATATGATATATAGTGCATCAACTTCAAAATTTCTATCTATGATAGGACAAAAAGAATGGCATTTATTTCCTTCGAGTTGTTTTCACTAGCCTTCTTACCTATTGCATCAGTTGGTGGAATAGGAGGAACATTATAGCCATCCATAATTGATTGAAAAATATCATGACCTTGAGAAAAAAAAATTCATACTGATGTTCTAAAATTCATAATTATATCCATTGAAAAATGGATCCTTACTGGTAGAAAAACCACCTTGAGCTTGCTGACTAGCTATCCTTGCTTCTACAATCTCCTTTAGGATTTTAGACCTGATTCAAAGGACCAAGTTCTATTAAAAAAATTAGAATACAAATTATTGAGAGGATGGGTTCAATCAGTATTCAAAAACTTACTTGGAAATTTCACTTAAGCAATCATGAACCATTCAAACAAGTATATAGATCTAGAAAGCATAAACACCAATCCACAAGAGCATGAAACATAAAAACACATCACATATGTGGAAAAAACTTAAGGGGAAGAAAAAACAATGATATATAAAAATGGACTATATTTATATAAGAAAAATACCAAATTTAGTGAAGCACCAACTTCACATAGAGCACCAACCCCAACTAGATAAGTACCAACTTAGCTAGGCTTTTAGCAAACACCAAATTGTAAGGAGGCACCAACCCCATAGATGACTCAGCACCAACTCAACCACCTAATTTATTTGATCACCTTCAAGACACATTATTTATCAACCAAATAATGATGACCACCTCTTCATCTCTTCACACTCGTCTATCCCTCTAAAACTACCTTCTAGGCTCCTTCACTCAACTAGGTCTCTTCAAGACTGATTACGTCATATGACCTAGATAACTATACACAAAACCTATATAAAATATTCATCATAAATCCTATACACTCCTTTTATGGTATAAAATACATCCTTATTCTCTATAATATATGATTTTATTCACTTACACTCTACCCATACCAATAAGCCTAAAACTGCCTTGTATTTATACAAGTCTCTTATTCATATCCTTCTTAGTCAGCGAAACACCCTTACCTTATTAGGTTGGCCATGTAATATATCTTAGGAAAAATCATAAACATGAATCTAATATATCTCCCTCAGCCTTTTGGAGAATTTTCCAAATAAGTAATGTCATATTTACTCTTGAAGGTAGATAGATGGTGGCACATTGGTCCCATTTTATATTATTGAATTATTTTCTCCATCACATCCCTTTAAGTTTATCATTAAACATTATGCATTCCCTTGAGAGTATGGTCATGGATGTCAAGAGAGGGAATAAATACCAACCTCTCCATAAAGATGTATTTTTCATGATTCATAAGTTCTTTAAGGGTGTTAATTAGAGCCCTATTTATATCCCAGTTCAAGAAAAATAGAAATTTATTAATGAATGGATCAAAAAAATTATGAGTGATTTTAAAGTTAAAAAGGATGTTCAGGGTAATAGGATAAGATAATATAGAGAGGGAAATTATAAGGATAACCCTATGGGTTTCAAGAGAAATAGAACTTTCACAAGGAGGGGATAAGGCATAATTTAAGGAGTGTGCATACACATAATATTTTTAAACTTTATCAAATATTGATGCTTTATCTCTTGTTGGAACCCATAGAGTCTCAATCTCTTTGAGTACATGACTTAAATGGTACACTAGGAAATGGGTGGGTAGACTATTGGTGCTTCAAAATATTTTTGTCCCCGATAATACTACTTGAAACTAACATAAACCTCTCTTATACACTTCCCTAAGCTTTGAAACCTCCCTTACACACTCCACCAAGTAATTCACCATATCAAAAAACCCATACCTAATCTAAAACTTCTTTTTGAATTTTACCAAACAAAGTCAGCCTAGGTTGACCTTGTACTTAAAATATATGAGCATATTATAGGATTAGGTCAACTTCAACTAACCCAGTCTAGGACATAACTACTTTTATTAATTAAAGGTATAGGGTTGATTAGGCTGATTTTGTTGGTTAAAACTTTAGAAGAGTTTAGGGTTAGATATAATTATATATACACATCCTTTTCACCATTTTCATTATATAAATCGAAGGAGTAAATCATTATTTTCACATCTACTTATCCACCATTTTACTTGAGGAGACATTGTATAGGGGTTCAATACTACATTTGGAGATACAAATCTTGTCTTATGAGAGAAGTATTTTGGATGCATAGGAGAAGTTGTGTAGCTTAGAGATGACCTATCTTTGTTATCCTTACAAACCACAACAACCTATTACAAATCAGCTTCTCCAAAGGAGAGATTGAGGCTTGACAGGTTCATCTTCAAATGTAATTATTCCTAACTCTTTCTCCTCTTTATTAAAGTAGATAGATTTGCATTTGTTAGCTTATATGATTTTCTCTCTATGAATTAGGATTAACTCAACATTGACTTGAGTAAAGTTCTTCTATGCATGTTTACTTTAATGTTCATTACCCCCATTTTATGCCACATGCGTTGGTGAGATCTAGGTTAGATTTTAATTTACTTTTGTCATTTACTTGTGATAATAAAACATAGGACCTAGTTTGGGTTATCACATGGTGTTGTTTGAATAGAGTCTTTGAAATCATCTCTAGTGATATTATTTTGGTAAGGGACCTCTTGGTTAGGTATAGTGGATCCATATTAGTCATGAACCTAATTTTATAAATGTACCAACAAGTAGAAAGGCTAGTGTGATTTATCTTCTATGTTTTAGGATTGATTTGTAGATCATCTTCACTTTCCCTTGTATACATTCTGGTGAACCCAACTTGAAACTAACCCTTTCAAGTTTTCCTTCACACCTTAATTTATTATCATCTATTATATATTTTTATTTTTATAGTACTAGATTGAATTTTTTGATATAGTATAACATTTTATGCACAATTTTAACACACAATTATTGTGATCGACTCTATATTTCTCTATGCAGGTCATCTTCAATAATAGGTAACTAGATAGATTAGCTTGACTTTGTTCTCTTCTTTCATATGTGTTTTTAAATTCTATCAACCTAGTTGACTCTATTAATGGAATAAATATAATCATCTAAACAACATAGTATAAAAATATCAACTTAAAAAATCTTTAAAAATTATCAAGTTCATTCTTATGTTCTTAGTCATTTATGTTCTTCATTTACAGTCTTGTTTTTTATAGTTTTTAGTTTATAAAAATGTTACCCTATAGTGAAATGGGTTCACTAAATAAACATAGCTCATAGCTTTATTTTCTATCTAAAATACTTAATTGACCTATTCAACTATTATCTTCTATCTCTTGCTTCAACAAACAACATTGACCCTATCAATTTTGTTCTGTATTATTTGCATACAGAGTCACCTAAACTAACTCTATACTCTTCAAACAAAGGAATTAACCTATCTCATTCACAATTAAATAAAATTTCATTATTTTTGGCTTGATTTATTAGAGTAACACATAGACTAAATATGAGGGTTTTAACTTAATTATTTTGTCACACTATATTTCTTTTTCACACACTTTCAAACCACATAACATTAAAAAGTATTAAATAATTTCTACCCAAGGCCTATGTATTTGGATTTCATCACCAAGGGGGAAGCTAAATTGGTTTTATGTCTAAGTATAAATATGTGGTTGATGGTATATATTGGAAAATCACTTGACACCCTTATCATTATGGGATTGTGAAGTGAGGGGGTAGGCCCCAGTACCAAGCTAGTACCATCACCAATATAGATCCCTTTTAGCTTCAACTACCTAAAACCATCCTTAAATTTATTTTATAGTTCTTTATTATATCCAAATCTACTTCAAATTTATTTCAAAAATTATTATTTCTTAAAACGTTTAGTAATGACCATTTAGATTAACATTTCCATTTTTACTACTTGCTCTTTGATAAGTGTATGTTGTATTGTAAATCTTGTATCATCCAACATTGGTGCAAGGTTTGTGTTGTGTTCTACAACTAAATTAAATATATATATTTATTTATTTGTGTGTTTCTCTTAATTATTCTACAAAATCAAACTAGATCATCTATAATCATAATTGTTAACACCTGTCTCTACCTTTAGCACATTGTCGATTTGTTTGACTGTGTCTATTATAGTTTCCATTTTCCCATAGAACATAATATCTCTATTCAAACCAATCTCTTATAGAATATTTTTTATATTTAATTTCAACATATAGTTGACCCATAAAATATGTGTCTTTCTAACTCTCTTAGTTTCACCATCTACATAACACAGTCGACTAGTTTGATTGTGTCTTTAGTAACATGTTCTTTTTATTATCCTACAAGATAGTACCGAGTAGTTTGACCTTATAACCTATAGGTGGACCTTTATTTTTAATTTTTTTTAAAACTCTTTCCTTCATGAAATTATTTATTGAGGATAATATGAAATTGAATCAATTGAGCATGATGAGTTTTACCAACCCCAATATATTCCCTAAGACACATCTTGTGGCACTCACTGTGGATCAAAACAATGTCTATTTTCCCGCCCACACCAAAAAATATGGGACTCCTCCCCATTATTATTCAAAACTTAACCTTTTTTTCTACTTATAATATGAGCATGATCTTGAATACACCACATTAAATACTTTCTACATTAATGAAAACCCTCAACATAGAGGAAAAGATCCTACAACCATCAATAATCTCATGATGGGAACTCATATAGGAGAACACCATTCACCCTACCCTACATTTTCCCATGGATTTAGGGGAACCCCTTTCTTTGAATCTCAATATTTACCATTTATAATGTCTCCTTCCCACACCATGACATCATCTTCAATGTCTTCTTCAACCTCCATGCCAAGTGTTTCTACCAACATGGTAGGTTCAACTTCTAGTGGGCCTCTTCAAAATGCCCACATCCTTAACCATGATACCAATGCTTATTTTTATGCCAATTCTTCCTTTTATATTATTTATTGTTTTGATATCATTGCTACTCATGCTACTAGTATAGTGAATTCTACTACATCATTCCACACCCATAGTGCTTCACAAGCTCCTAATACTTCCCAT
This sequence comes from Torreya grandis, assembly GCA_037957365.1. NCBI lineage: Eukaryota > Viridiplantae > Streptophyta > Pinopsida > Cupressales > Taxaceae > Torreya > Torreya grandis. The sequence continues at coordinate 19,298 of JARHVA010004855.1, forward strand.
AATACTAATACATCACATATCAAATCCACTAGTCAAAATGCTGCTCAAAATAATCAACTTATAATAAAAAAACTTGACCAAATACATAATTTTAAAAACAATAATGCAAATTAGATGATGCACATGCAAAATAATTTCAAACATATTCAAAACAAACCTCACTAGGTTTCATGGGGAGTGAAATATCCTAATGCCCCCACCCCCCCTTCAAGTTTCCCATGGTAAACTTATACCACAATCACCACTTATCAATAAAACCATCAAAATTTTACAAAATGAACCTATAGTACCTCAAATTTATAACATTAACATAGGAGGTATCACTCCTACCATCACCTATAATGAATCTACCAATCCCACCTTGCATCTCAAAACATTTGGTAAAATTTATAAATATTGGGCTAAACTTAATTCCTTTGTTGATACCAAAATATTGGATAAAACACTCTCAAGAAATGTCTTATATTGGTACAATAAATTAAAAACCCACTTTATCAATAGCCTAGAAGACTTAGTCAACTCACTAGTCCAAGAATTCCAAACTAGAGATCTTCTTGAAAAGAAATTAGTCTATTTTATAAATTACAAACAACTCAAAACTAAAATAGCCCAAGCATTCATCAAACTATGGAAAAACTTATCTAAAAAATTTGAGCATAATATGGCATATGACAACCTCTTCCACCTATTTATGAATGATTTACAACCTAAATTATAATATCAGGTTAGGACCCTCTCTCCAAAAAATTTAGTTCTTAACCAAGCCAAATGATAAGACTTTCACATGGATCAATTTGAACCACCTCAAACTAAAATAGGTATTCAAATGATCATCAAAAATTTAAAAAAAAATCATGCAACCAATGATGGTGTTACCAAAAATTTATGACACTATACACACCACCTAGGCTATTGCTCCAAACCATGCCATAGAGTAGGTTCACCCTACTAATAACACTCCTAGTCCCACATTTTCCCAACACAACCACACTAATGTGTAAAAAAAATTATCCATATCATGGCTTAAAAAATATCTCCCAAGACCTCTACCAATAGATATTGAACCCACTCACTCTATGAAATCATGGTATGATCCAAACAAATTATATTGGTTTCATGTAATTTGGGTTCATTCTCATGAGACTTGCACAAATTAAAAAATCTTGCTATGGATTTTATTCTTGATATTAACTTTGATAATTCCTTATTCACAAACATAAATAATATTATGACATAGATTTTAAAGCTCGTGAAACAAAAAATAAAAACCAAGTTTTTAACCAAGATAATCCTCATTTAGTTATCTATAAAGATCTACTTCCTAACCACCAAGATAACATCAAATAACCTACTTTTACTACTAACCCCATTGAAATTATTATAGGCATTTGTGATATTTATATAGTTTTTGAGAATGATTACTTCAGCATCAACATAAGTTATCCTACTATCTTCTATGAGAATTGTGATGCCTCATCGTAATCCATTACCACCAACTAACGTAGCCATTACATTGACATTCCACTTCCCATAAGTGTCAATTGAGATTGAAATAATCACACCTTGTTGAACTACATCTATGGTGACATATCAATTGAAGAACAATAAGGAGGGCATGACCACATTCATGCAAAATAAGAATAATCTCCTAGTGAAACCTTTTCGAAGGTACCAAGAGACAATCAAAATTCAAACTTAGTATATTCTAGTGAAACATTTTTAAAAGAACAAGAAGATAATCAAAGTTAAAAGTCAATATTCCTTAGTGAAACCTTCTCAAAGTCACTAGGGGATAATCAAGACAACTTCATTGCTATAAACCTATTAAAGGTGTCAATAGCTAAGCACAAAAGTTCTTCACTACTTGATGAAGGAAAAATTAAAGATGAAATAAATATAGCTTCCAATATACAACTTAATCATATGGTAGCTACTATTACACCAAAATAATATAAAAATATGTCAGTCCTATCAAGAGTACATTCAGAAGTCTTCATCCCCACTACATCCAAAGTTATGTCGAATCTAGAATCAATAACAATGTGTGTGCCTAAAAACCCCAATTTTCATTTGTTTCCCAACCATTATACATTCCATTATCAACCACCATTCCATTTCTAAATCAAACCTATCATCCAACATTTATCCCTATTTACCATCCTTATCCACACTTTCCTTTGAAAAGGATACAAAGATACCTTATCTCGATGTTTGAAGGAAATATAATCAATGACCAATGATGATCATAATAACATCATTGGAATTTTAATATGCAACCATTTATTGATATAGAATATATTTATATGATGTGTGGGTTAGAAATTAACATGATTGAATACTCTAGTTGTATCATTTTCTAAGCAAGATGTGCATCTCCACATCAATAGGAACACTAGAAACATTCACCTAAGCATATCATCATCCAAACCCAACCAACCATATCTAGTCTAAACCCATCCAAACCCAACCAACCATATACAAGAAAAACACATCCAAAACCAATCACCATCATCAGCTAAACACATGTAGCATACCATTTTCATTTACCATTCTTTTTTTATTGACACATACCTTACCATTTGCCCTATCACTTGGGCACAACCCTTTTATCACCTTATCATCCTACCATCTAATAAATTATATAGTCTACGATTATAATATATCAAGCTAACATGTTTTGATCCATCTTATAATATCCCATTTGACCTTGGTTCATCCATTGGTTTCACATTCAACACGAAGGATCAAATTAATTTTAGTAGTTGTTTTAAGAATTATAGATAGAGGTAGTATTTTAGAGTAGTAAGATAGAAGTTTTGGCAGTTTCATCCTTCATTTATTATCACATTCTTATGTCAAGTTTGTTTATGTGAGCTTGATTATATCTACCTATATGGGTAAATTAATGTCTCAATGGTCTTTCTACTAATTATAACTACCTATGGGAAAATTAGTATCATTGATTTGATCCTTTGTATCCTATTTATAACCACCTATGGGAAAACTAGGGGAAACATTTGTTTATTTTGCCTTGACATACTTACTACCCATTACTTTGTTTTACTATGCCACTATGCCAACTATGCATATTTTTTTTGAATTGGCTGCTACACTAGTCAGATTACTCTATTGAAAGGTGGAACTACTATGACCTAGTGACATTTTAGGACTATGTAGGTTGTGCTCAATTCTTGTTAAGGTTAATTCAGTCCCCCTTTACCATTATTCTCTCACCATTTTATGAGCATGCATTTCAAGTTATCCATGCTCTTGCTATTTTTTGAGCTTAGAATATTTAGTATCTCATCATTATCGATTGATTTGAGATACTCCTAAATTTCAAAAACATTTAAACACTTCAAAATCCAAAAACATTTATCCTATCTAGGCCTAGTCATTTATCCTCAATCCACCCTACTAGGGAAAATACATTATAGGATGCTTTCTATTGATTTTAATTTTAGGCTTTTAATTTGTTTGTTTTATGTTTGCTTTCCTATTTGCTTACTTTCAACTCTACTACCTTAACTCAGTTTATATGTGTTCATTGGGTGATTCCTTGCACAATATTATTGAGTCCATTTATATTCATATGTCAACATTATCATCATGGTTTTTATCATTGGTGCATTATTTTCAATTGAGTATTAGATCAGGATTCAATCCTTATACAAATTTTGGCCACATTCTCATGCACATTTTAGCCACATTCTCATGGTATTTTATAGCATAAGTCATATCGTCAAGTGCTACAATAAAAATATACTCAGAAAGTCTTAAAAGTAATGGAACGGTAGAAAAGAATCTCCTTTATACCCTTGGTAAATCCTCCATTTCATCTTGATCAAATCAACACATTGACCATTCTAGTTGTATCAATGCTAATCAAGATGAGCATCTCCTCATTGATAGGTATAAATTATTCATTTTCATTGATCGAATTTTATATCATTCATCTCTTTTTGCATCTTTGTGCAACTAGTTATTTGTGGCTTATTCAATCATTAGACCATTGCATATACATTTGTGCTCCCTCATCTTTAATATATGCAATAGGTTATATCCATGAGTTATGCTTTCTAATCTTCCCCACTGGGGCACAACCTTATTAAACATCATATTTATCCAATCTATGTCATCTTAATGATTATAATCACCTATGGTAAAATCATTATTTTGACTTTTATTCCTAATTTAACTACCTTTGGGTAAATGAGTATCTTTTTTAATCAATGAATATAAGTAATTCCTCATTTAGATTAATCTCATTCATGGGTTAATTCCACCTTTCTTCTTGATTCTTTTCAAGGGACCACCCATCAAACATGTGATGGCCACTCCATTAAGGGGGAATCATTATATGCTTCCTAAAAATTTATTTGGAGCTTTTTCTTTAATCATCATCTTCTTTCAGGAATATAGGCCTTTTCTCATTATTTGAAAAGACATTGCCATGCCTACAGTTTATAACATCTTTCCAAATAGGGGCAAACTATAGACAACAAAAATTGGCCACCAATGGATTTATACCCATTTTTAGATCAATTCTTACCAACCATTGAACATCTAGCCTAAGAATTTATAAGAGCCTCAAATTTGGCTTTATAACCATGCAAATAAATCAATTTGGCCCAAAAATTAATTACATAGAGCAATTGACCAAATCAATTAAATCAAAACTTGGAAAATATTCAAAATCCTAAAAGAGATTAATTAAGAAGAAAATCCTAATCAAATTCTAATTGAATTCATCCATGAGCAATTAAAGCAATTACCAAAAATGAAAATTCAAATATCGACAAATATACTAAAAAGTTAATCATTACTTTTTGTGAGTTGTCTAAATGCAAAATATATCAAATCACACCTATTCCATGATAATCATGAAATTTTGGACACAGTTTAAGCCTATTGGGGTTAACTAAGCCAACCAAGGTTAGGATTTAACTCATTTCAAGTCATTTTAAAGCCTATAAAAGTAAGCCTAGAGCTCTTCATTTAGAGAGCTTGAAAACATAGTAGAGTTATAATGTTAGATTTGATTCATCAAGAAAATGTAAAGTGTTATAATGCCAAAATCAAGCCAAAGCCACAATCTAAACATGGTGCTAAGAGGATATGGAGATATCCAAACCCCATTGATGAAGACCTTTTGAGCACAATCTGAGCAAGCCAATGAAGAGATCTCTTAGACCAATCAAGGAAGGCAATGAAGTTTTCATTTATTTGCATTTTAGTTATTTTTTTAATTTTTTTGTTCACTAATCTCCCCCCCATGATCTAGGACTAGAGATGTTAGCTTGTTTAGTGTGTTGATTTCATTGTTTTTGGAACTAACACCATACTAACCTCCTCTCTTGAGTCAAATTCCTTGATCACACTAGGTAACTTTTAAAAGAGCTTAATTTTTTTTATCATATTAATTCCTACGAAGGAGGGTGATAAATTTTTTGATTATTTTTGACCCATTAGTCTCTATAATGTGGTTTACAAGATCTTTAATAAAATCATTTCTATTAGGATGCAACCTATTATGGATAAAATCATAGGCATTCATCAAGGGTGGGGGGAGGATTAATTTTTGGAAAACAAATCCAATATGGCATCATTTTGGTACATGAGACTCTACATTATATGGATAAATTCAACCAAATAGTTATGGTGCTTAAGCTTGACATGAAAAAAGCCTAAAATGAATTGGATTGGAATTTTATGGACAAGGTAATGTTGTAATTTGGTTTTCAATAAAGATTTAGGAAATTAATAAGAGAATGCATATCTACTATTATGTTTTTAGTTATTATTAATGGTGTACCTGAAGGGTATTTCAATAATAAAAGGGGAATTAGACAAGGTGATCCCCTCTTTCCTTTTTATTATTATGGCTAAATCTTTTAGTAGATCTTTATCAGCTACCCTCAGGGATAAAATTTTAAAGGGATTTAGACCAACCCAAAATTTTGAATCATCATCACATCAATGATTTGTAGATGAAAATATAGGTTTGGCTTAATATTCTATGAGAGAGGATAGAGAGCTGAATCATTTGGAGTTATGAAACAACTTCTAAACAAAAAATTAATTTTGGGAAATCTTAATATTATTATTCAATACACCTATGGTTAAACAAAATAGGATTGATGTTATTCTAGGATGTCAAATAAAATAATTACCTTCCACTTATCTCAAAATGCCTCTCTTCAATAGGAACATCCACTCCATGGCATGAAGCCCTTTATTGGAAATATTTCAGAGGAAGTTGTCTGGTTGGAAAGGTTTGATTCTATCTTAGGCAAGAAAGCTAATGCTCATTAAAAGCATATTATAAAATATATAAATGTAATTTATGTCCTTATTCAAGATACCTAATGTTGTATTAGAAAAAAATGAAAATATTTAGAGAAGATTTTTATGGGTAGGCAAAAAAGAGAGGAATAGGTTCTTTTTGGTGGCTTTGGATAGGATCTGTACCCCTAAAATCAATGGAGGATTGGAGATAAGTATATTAAGGTAGATGAATAAAACCCTTTTTTCCAAATTATCTTGGTAATTCATAATGAAATTGACTCATTAACTATAATTCAATAGCTTAATTATTTAGATTCGAGAGAGGCCTAATTTTTTTTGGAAGAATACTAATTTTTTAAAGGATCTAACTTTTGGAGCTTCCTTATTACCAGTAAATGGAATATTATCAATGGGTGTAAATGGATAATTGGTAATATGCAAAAAGTGATATTTTTGGAGGATGCATGGTTATTAGATCAACCTATTATTGTTATGGAACATTAAAATCAAATTAGTCTTCTTATTCAGTGTGAATTTACATATAAAGTCCAAGCATAATTTCAAATCTCTGAGGAAGGTATACGCTGGAGATAGATTAGGAGTGAAAATATTAGAGATAAAGGTAGGGTAGTTATTGATAATATAAATGACTTAATTATAACCTTTCATATCCCCAACATTATGAAAGAGGATGAATTGGATTGGAAGAATACTTTTGATGTGTAATATAATGTTAAATCTGGTTATATGATGATTTCTCATCTACCTAGAGATGATATTCCATGGGATAAGATGTGGGATAAGAATCTTACTCCTAAGATAAATATTTTTTCTATGGTTGGATGTTTAAAATAAGATCTTAACTATAGACAATCTTAGGAAAAGAGGGTTTTTTCTTGTGAATAGATGTCATTTATGTGAAAATGAGAATGAGATGGTTGATTATTTGATGATTATCTACTCTTATTCATATGAGATTTTAAGTATGTTTCTATATAAATTTTAGATTAGTTGGGCTCATCCTTTATCAGTTTTAGATCTATGGTTGGCATGGATTCTTCCTCTTTTTATAAATGAGAACTTAAGAAAGATATGGTAATTATCACTATCTCACATTCTTTGGGGCATTTGGAGGGAGATAAATGATAGGATTTTTAGATATAAGAAGCTTTATAGTATAAAGGTTGGAAAAATAATTTATGAAAGTATTATGGAAAATCTCAAGATTATACCACCTAGAAAATCTAATAGGATGATTGAGGAGGAGATAAGGATTACAAATAATTGGTAGATAGAGACTTGGAGTAAAATTTTAAGTGATCCAAGACCTAAAGCTAGGAAAAATATCAAGTGGATGGCTCCATCTATTGGTTGAGTTAAACTCAAATTTGATGGGGATTCTAAAGGAAACCCATGGGATTTAGGAGGAGGAAGAATAATTCATGATGACAAAGGAAATTTTGTTACTACTTTTTGAGGTGGAATGGGAACTAAACAAATCATTGGACATAAACAATTGCAACATTATGGGGATTAAAATTATCAAAATGTTTGGGAGTTAATAGGCATGTAATTGAGGGAGACTCATTTAATATCATTAATTGCCTATCTAAGAAAAATTTGATTAGATAGAATATTATATATATTATGGAGTGAGATGCCATTTTAATTGAATATTTTTAGGATGTTTACATCCATCATATCTATATAGAGGGAAACCATTATGTATATTAGTTTGAAAATGAATGGGTCTCTTATTTAAGTTTAAAAAAATTGGTTTAGGAAGGAAGATCTACCTGGGCCAATTCACCAAAGGATAGACTGTAAGCTTACTTTATAAGTTAATGAATTTATTTTCCATGAGTGGGATTAAGTAGTTATTATAGTATTTTTATCATCATGTGAATTAATGATGAGATCATTAGATGGTGTTTTTAAATGTATAAGAAGGAAGGCACAAAGGTGGTGATTAATAAGAACATTGAAGATAATAGATATGAAAATTTTTCAAATGCTGTAAGGAAGCTCATGGGATTCATTTAACTGATATTTTTTATGTTAAAAGGAGCATCATTCACTTTTATTGGTCTATTTTTTATTACAAGGTTTTCAATATGGGTGGGTAAGTTCATAGAATTAATCCTATTATGTTGGATTGCATAAAAGAGGATGGGTAGGTTTGAAAAAATCTTCATGAAGTTGGAATTGCCAATTTGTTTCAATACATGGAAGGTCATGATGAACATATATCTGATAATTTTTTGAAGTGTTAGAATAATAGGGTTGTGTAATTCAATGGTGTAGAAATTTAAATAACTAAGGATCTTATTACATAGGTTACTGGTTATAGAGTGAAGGTCACAAAAGTTTTTAAAATTGGTAGAAAATTTTAAAGAGGAGAAGGCCAAATTTATGTTAGAAGTGGAATATCTCATCCATTTGTAAAATGGTTTATCATGGAAAGATCTCCCTCAACCTTTTCAAGAATTTTACCAATAGGTAATGTCATTTATTACTCTTGAAGGTAGACATATAGTGGCACATTGGTCCTATTTTATCTTTTTTAATTATTTTTTCCATCATGTCCCTTTAAGTTTATAATTATACATTATGTATTCCCTTGAGAGTCTGGTCATGGATGTCAAGAGAGGGAAAAATACCAACCTCTCCATCAAGATGTAATTTTCATGATCCATAAGTTCTTTAAGAGTGTTAATAAGAGCCCTATTTGTATCCTAGTTCAAGAAAAATATATTTTTTAATAGATGGATAAAACATTTTCTAAGGAGTGATTCTAAAGTTAAAAAGGATGATCAGGGTACTAAGATAAAATAATATAGCAAGGTAAATTATTAGGATAACCCTATGGGTTTTCAAGATAAATAGAGCTTTCACAAGGAAGGGATAATGAATAATTTAAGGAGTGAGCATACACACAATATTTTTAAAATTTATCAAATATTGATGCTTTATCTCTTGTAAGAACCCATAGAGTCTCAATCTCTTTGAGTGCATGCCTTAAAGGGTGCACTGGGAAATCGGTGGGTAGACCATTGGTGCTTCACAAGATTGTTGTCCCCTATACCATCACTTGAAACTAACATAAACCTCTCCTATACACTTATTTAAGATTTTAAACCTCCCTTACACACTCTTCCAAGTAATTCACCACATCAAACAACCCCTACCTAAGCTAAAACTTATTTTTGAATTTTACTGAACAAAGTTGGCCTAGGTTGACCTTGTACTTAAAATATATGAGAAAATTATAGGATTATGTCAACTTCAACTAGCCTAGTCCAAGAATTAACTACTTTTATTAATTAAAGATATAGGGTTGATTAGGTTGATTTTGTTGATTAAAACTTTGGAAGAATTTAGGGTTAGATATAATTATATATATATACACATCCTTTTCAACATTTTTATCATAGAGAGCCAAGGAGTAAATCATTATTTTCACATCTAATTATCCACCATTCTACTTGAGGAGACATTGAATGGGGGTTCAATAATACACTTAGAGATACAAATCTTGTCTTATGGGAGAAGTATTTTGGATGCATAGGAGAAGTTTTGTAGCCTAGAGATGACCTATCTTTGTTATCCTTACAAATCACAATAACCTATTTCAAATAACCTTGACCAAGGGAGAGATTGAGGCTCGATATGTTCATATTCAAATGTAAGTATTCCTAACTCTTTCTCCTCTTTATTAAAGTAGATATATTTACATTTGTTAGATTGTATGCTTCTCTTTCCATGCATTAGGATTAACTCAACATTGACTTGATTAGAGTTATTCTATGCATGTTTACTTTAATGTTCATTGCCCCCATTTTATGCCACATGATTTGGTGAGATCTAGGTTAGATTTTAATTTACTTTTATATTTATTTGTGATAATAAAACATAAGACCTAGCTAGGGTTATCACATGGTGTTGCTTGAATAGAGGCTTTAGAACCCTATCTAGTGATATTATTATGGTAAAGGACCCCTTGGTTAGGTCTAGTGGATCCATATTAGTCATGAACCTAATTGTATAAATGTACCAAAAAGCAAAAAAGATAGTGTTATTTATCTTCTCAAAGTTAGGATTGATTTGTAGATCATATTCACTTTCCCTTGTATACATTCTGGTGAACCCAACATGAAACTAATCCTTGCAAGTTTTCCTTCACACCTTAATTTATTATCATCTATTATATATATTTTTATTTGTATAGTAATTTATTGAATTTATCAATACATTATAACATTATATGCATAGGTTTAACATACATTTGTTGTGATCGACTCTATATTTCTCTATGCAGGTCATCTTCAATAACAGGTAACTAGATCAATTAGCTTGACTTGGTTCTCTTATTTTATACATGTTTTTGGACTCTATCAACCCAGTTGACTCTATTAATGGAATAAATATAATCATATAAATAACATAGTATAAAAATATCAACTTCAACATCTTTAAAACTTATCAGGTTCATTCTTATGTTCTTAGTCATTTATGTTCTTAATTTATAGTCTTGTTTTTCATAGTTTTTAGTCTAAGAAACTGTTACCCTATAGTGAAATGGGTCAAATAAATAAAAACACTTATATATCTTGATTTCTTATCTAAAATACTTAATTGACCTATTTGATTATTTTATTCTAGCTCTTGCTTCAATAGACAACATTGACCCTATTGAATTTGTTCTATATTGTTTGCATACAGGGTCACCTAAACTAACTCTATACTCTTCAAACAAAGGAATTAAACTATCTCATTCATAATTAAATAAATTTTCATTCTTTGTTGCTTGCTTTCTTATAGTAACACACATAGACTAAATATGAGGTTTTTAATTTATTAATTTTAGTCACACTATTTTTCTTTTTCACACACTTTCAAACCACATAACATCAAAAAGTATTAAATAACTTCTACCCAAGGCCTATGTATTTGGATTTAATCACTAAGGGGGAAACTAAATTGGTTTTATGTCTAAGTATAAATATGTGGTTGATGGTATATATTATAAATTAACCTAACACCCTTATCATTATGGGATTGTGAAGTGAGGGGGTAAGGCCCAATACCAAGCGAGTACCATCACCAATACAGATCCCTTTTATCTTCAACTACCTAAAACCATAAGATTTATTTATAGTTACTTCTTAAATCCAAATCTCTATCACATTTATTTAAAAAAATATTATAACTTAAAATATTCAATAATGACCACTTAGATTAGCATTTCCATTTTTATTGCTTGTTCTCTGATAATTATATGTTGTATTAAAAATCTTGTATCATCTAATGTTGGTGCAAGGTTTGTGTTATGTGCCACAAATAAATTGAATAGATAAATTTATTTGTTTGTGTATTTCTCTTAAGTATTATATAAAATCAAAATAGATCATCTACAATCATAATTGTCAACCCCTGTCTCTACCTTCAACACATTATCGATTTGTTTGACTATGTCTATTATAGTCTCTATTTTCCCATGGAACATAGTCATTCTATTCAACCCAATATATTAAATAATATTTATTATATTTCATTTCAACACATAGTTAACCTATCAATTATGTGTCTTTATAACTCTCTTAGTTTCACCATCTACATAGCACAATCGACTAGCTTGACTATGTCTTTGGCAGCTTGTTATTTTTATATCCTACAAGATAGTACTGACTAGTTTGACCTTGTAACCTATAGGTGGACCTTTAATTTTACCAAGTTTTTAAACTCTTTCATTCATCATGAAATTATTGATTGAGGATAATATGAAATTGAATCAATCAAACATGATGAGTTTTACCAACCCCAATATATTCACATCTTGTGGCAACCACTGTGGATCAAAACCATGTCTATATTCCCACCCACACCACTAACTATGGGACTCCTCCCCATTATTATTCAACACTTAACTCTTTTTTATATTTATAATATGAGCATGATCTTGAATACACTACATTAATGCTTTTCTACATTAATGAAAACCCTCAACATAGAGGAAAAGATCCTACAACCATCTATAATCTCATGATGGGACCTCATAAAGGAGAACCCCATTCACCCTACCCTACCTTTTCCCATGGATTTATGGGAACCCATTTATTTGCATCCCAGTATTTACCCTTTATAATGTCTCCTTCCCACACCATGACATCATCCTCTATGTCTTCTTCAAACTCCATGCCAAGTATTTCTACCAACATGGTATGTTCAACTTCTAGTGGGCCTCTTCAAAATGCCCACATCCTTAACCATGATACAATGCTTCTTTTTATACCAATTATTCCTTTTATATTATTTATTATTTTGATACCAATGCTACTCATGTTAATATTACAATGCATGCCACTACATCATTGCACACCCATAATGCTTCACAAGCTCCTAATCCCTCTCATAATACTAATACATCACATATCACATCCACTAGTCAAAATTCTGCTCAAAATAATCAACTTATCTTAAAAACACTTAACCAAATGCATAATTTTTTAAAAAATAATGCAAATTAGATGATGCACATATAAAATCATTTCAAACATATTCAAAACCAACCTCACTAGGTTTTATGGGGAGTGAAAAATCCTAATACCCCCACCCCCCCGTCAAGATTCCCATGGTAACCTTATACCACAATCACCACTTATCAATAAAACCATCAAACATTTACAAAATGAACCTATAGTACCTCAAATTTCTAACATTGACATAGGAGGTATCACTCCCACCATCACCTATAATGAATCTACCAATCCCACCTTACATCTCAAAACATTTGGTAACCTTTATAAATATTGGGTTAAACTTAATAACTTCACTGCTACCAAACTATTGGATAAAACACTCTCAGGAGATGTGTTATATTGAGACAATAAATTAGAAACCCACTCTATCACTAGCTTAGAAGATTTGGTTAACTCACTATTCCAAGAATTCCAAACTAAGGATCATCCTATAAATAACTTAGTCCATTTTATAAATTATAAAAAAACTCAAAACTAAAATAGCCCAAGCCTTCATCAAATGATGGAAAAACTTGTCTAAAAAATGTGATCATAATATGGCATATGACAACCTCTTCCACCTATTTACCAATGATCTACAACCCAAGTTATAATATTGGGTTAGGACCCTCTCTCTAAAAACTTTAGAAGTTCTTAACCAAGCCAAATGACAAGACTTTTACATGCATCCATTTGAACCACATCAACCTACAATAGGTATTCACATGATCATCAAAAATAAAAAATAATCATGCAACTAATGATGGTGTTATCAAAATTTATGACACTATACACACCACCTAGGATATTACTCCAAACCATGCCATAGAGCATGTTCCCCCTACTAACAACACTCCTAGTCCCACATTTTCCCAACACAACCACACTAATGTGTACAAACAATTATCCATAACATAACTCAAAAAATGTCTCCTAAGACCTCTACCATTATATATTTACCCCACTCACTCTATGAAATCATGGTATGATCTAAACAAATTATACTAGTTTCATGTAATTTGGGGCCATTCTCATGAGACTTACACAAATTACAAAATCTTGCTATGAATTTTCTTCTTGCTATTAACTTTGATCATGAATCCCTTATTCAAAAACATCAACAGGCTTATGACATAGATTTTAAAGCTCATGAAACCAAAAACAAAAACCAAGCATTTAACCAAGATAATGCTCATTTAGTTATCTATAAATATCTACTTCCTAACCACCAAGATAACATCAAATAACCTACCCCTACTACTATCCCCATTGAAAGTATTATATATATATTACCACCAATGACAAAAATGTGGTTAATATGACTAATATGTGAAGAGTAGTTTCTTTTATTGATTCAAATCTAACACTTACACATCACAACTCTCAACCATTCCACATAATTCAAGACACTTCCCCATCTCACCTCATGGAATTGGGGCAAGAGGAACCAATACCCATCCAAGCACCACTCTCAACAACACAACTTGATTATACCTCTCATACCATTTCTATTCTTCCCCCAACATCCACACCACAATACATCATACCCCAAACTTCTAATAGTATTTATTCTACCCAACCAAAATAAATACTCCAACCAACCACCACATAACCTAAAGTAACTCAACCCATTTTACACCAACCATACCCTATCAACAAAATTTTAATTTTACCTCCAACCCTCCTTCCCATGAGATTTTATAAATATATGCACCCATATCTAATTGTCCTCCCATGAGTTATGATGAATGGGATCCTATTGTATAACTTTCCCATATCCCATCTCAAATACCTTTCTTATTATTAATGAGAACTTTTTCCCACCATCGAAACTGCCTAATGTAACTATTATTTGAAATGAACATCCCTCATCCTCCTCTTGTATGATGTGAAGCTACCTTATCTATATTTGAAGATAATATACTCTAACAATGTGAATATATGTCTATTAATGTTGATGAAATAGTGGACACATCTCTCTCACTTAAGTTCCCTATCACTTCCATGATTCTTGACGAGATACTGCTTCATGTAGATGATCCTCCTCTATTCATTAGCATCCAAATTAGTGATATATAAGTTAAGAATGCTTTAATTGATGAAGGTGTAGGAACTTGTGCTTCCTCCCTTAAATTAATTAATACAATTGGATATTCTAAATGCAACATCAAATCTACACATAGTACATATCAAGGCTATGACATAAGGCAAATGCCTCCTCTTAGTTGTGTTTGGCTTCCTATTACCATTCCTCTTGTTACTATTATGATGTTTAACTTTCTACTATCTTAAAATATCTTAATTGGTTGACCTTGGACTTCTTGTATGAGAGAAATCACCTCATCCACATTCCAATGTATCAAATTCCCTCATAACAGATATATCTACAAGATTGAAGGGGAAATAAACCCTTAGATTTTCAAATAATTATAATAATGTGGTGTCTTTAAATACCCTCCCTTGAACTACCTAGTGTCCCATTTTAGGAATCCTAGCTCTGTAACTATCTAATCAACTAATTGGGAATACTCTACTTAACCTCTTAGACTCTGATGATGATGATGAGATGGATGAGATAAGTCTCAAGATCAAAACCTCCAATCTTTCCCCTCACATCATCACCAAAGTCCCTCCTCTTCAACTTCTTTCCCATGAACTATCTTATAACAACATACACATTGTCTTAAAAAAAACTTGACACTCCATTCATAATACTTCCTTTGATGATAAAATCATTCTTACATATACCATCAACTTGTATACACCTGAATATGATGATGGTTATGTTTTAGATGACCCCTTTTTAGCTATATTTGTCCAAGCTACAAATGCTAGAGTTCTTTGATACTGCTCTTATTTATTTTAGTATTTTCATTCTTCTTCTAGCATTTCTTCTTTTATACCACCTAATATTCATTTTTCCACTATTTTTTATAGGATAGAGATGGATCATTCACATGGTACACCTCCAATCATAACACATCCCCTCAAGATTATGTTTATGGATCATTACATGATATGACCTTATCATTTTTTATATACCATGACCCTTATAGTCTACTTCCTTTAGAGATGCTAGCCACTATACTTAGACCCACTACATAGTCAACCTTACCTACCAACAAGCCTAGTCTAGGTTCTTCTCTAGTTACCCCTTCATTTGTGATGGTCTTCTTCCCTTATCATATATTTATCCCTTGCCCACACAATGGACATACCAACATTATTTTGATATTCACAAATTTATTGGTCATTGGACCAAAGATTTTTCTTTATATCAATAACCCCAAGCTTCTCCTTCCACCCCTTTAGCTAGTAGACCCACATAGTCTATTAATAAACATATTTTTTAATTTTATGGGATAAATAATCACTCTTCTACCCACTAAAATAAAATTAGGTAGTACATAGACACATTATACCTAGCCACTTCTTAGCCCAAAGATAAGGCCATACCTCCTCCCAAGCTATTACCAGAGTATATCCCTAAATACATGGAAGTATATTATCTTTAGAACCATTATGGTACATATCATACCGATCGATGCTAAGTGATATAAAAATAAATTTGAATTTTCCCACAATCAACACCAACACCAATTATTCCTCCTCCTATAGGTCACCCACTCAATAAGGCTCCTCCTTCTATGTCGGTTTCACTTCCTTCTAGCTCCAAAAATACCATTCCCATTAAGACATCCATTCTTCACCTTGAGTATCCAAAATAGGAGATACCACATGATCATTAATCTTCATTAGATACACCTACCCTTTTATTTGAGATGATATGGAAGGAAGCCTTTTCACAAATTTCTATGAAGATTGATGAGACTCTAGCTAGTATTAGAATTTAATTTCATAGAGATGTTTCAGATGTTATGGATAATATTTGTAGTCAAATATATCAATATTTATGAACATGGCATGGTGTTATTACACATTATTATATTTTATGATTTGGATTTTAGTTTTGATCCATTTTTATATCTCTTTATATACTTGACTATGTGTCAAATTTGATTTCACTTATCTATTTTACATGGATCATTGTATTATGCTTTATGTGTTTTATATGGTTTCATTATCTTTTTTTTCTTATTATGGCTTCTTATCATTATTATCATGAATGCAAACTTATGTTTATTATTTCAATTATTTCATGTATTCTTTTATTTTCCTTTTAAATTATTGTTTGATATCTTAATAAACTAAAAAAGTAGATAATAATTATTATTGTGACTTGGTTATACAACCTTGAATCCATTAGTATTTTATCTCTACCATATGAGCAGTTAGAAAACAAGAGTTATCATTATATTATTACCATAAAATGATATATTTTTATCTCCCTTTTCCCTTATTTTCTTTTCATATATTAATCATACATATGGTTGAAACTTGAGATTACATACTAGTTCATAGGTAAGTCTAAGTTGTTTAGTCAGTCATATCCCTAGTTACTTAGCCTCTTTTAACCAAATTCTAAAGATCATTCATGTGTATCAATTTTATCACTCATGTTGGTTATTACAAATTTGTATAGAGGAGGAATTAAAAAATGCATTTAACAAGTTAAAATCCAAATCATTTAAACAAAAGGTAATGATTCAAAATACAACATACAATTGAAAAGTCTAATCACACCAAAAGACATGATTCATAACATATCTCCTTTTTTCTAATTGAATCTTGAACTCTATAGTTGGCCTCATTATAGAGACAAGGTCCATTAAGGTGTAGTAGGCTAATAGATTGGGACAAGAGAAAAAAAACTATAAGTGATACCTACTTTCTCACACAAATACCCAATCTTCATAGTAGACCGATGGATATGTAAGATGTCCTAAGGAATGGGGAATATGTTAGGGGGAGGTAGGAACATTTTATTTTCCTTGTTATTATAACCTTCACAAGTTGATCTTAGTATCTCACCTATTTTCCTTCATAACTTTTTGATTATTATGAGCATTTGTCCTTTGTATTTTGATGGCCACTATACTATTAGTGTCTCTCATCTTTACCTAGTATGCCTCGTGTTTACTAAGTTTTTCTTATAAAATTCCCATGTCATGATTTTTACATTCCCTCTTTCATTAAAATAATCCTAATATTTCCCCTTGAGGAATATTGTTTTATTAACTAATCATTTCCCCTAGGCTTTCCCTTTATCACTTGCAGTGTAATACCATGGATAGGACCAAGCTCTCCTCATAAATCACCACAACAAATCATTGACTTATTTTTATTTATTACCATTAACCTCATTGGTGTTCACCTTATGATTTGTAGTGTAAAACCATGGATAAGACCATGTTCTCTTCACAAATTACCACATTAAAACATCTTTAAATTATTGGACTAGACCCTGTTCACACAATATTCTAATACCTAGTTCATACTATAAATAAGTCACAATAAAATTACATGCTTTAAAGTTAAGATAATTTGTGTTACATTATGATTTACATGTCATTTACATACTTCCCATCTTGATTTATTATCTTTTATGCTTACTTCATAAACAATTCACTTTTATCTTCTTATTTTCTTATTGTATGTATGTTTACAACTATTTTATTAAATTTCTCATACTTCCCATCTTGATTTAGTATAATTGATTAAACTTATTGTTCATTTATTTTAATACCATTTGGTTTTCACATGTTTTCCATTTTATTACAAATTTTCATACTTCCCAACTTGATATAGTATGAATTTTATTTGTTTTAATTTGGTCTAAATATTTTAATGGTTTTAAAAAATTCATTTCCTTTTACTTTACAATTTTGGTTTCTTATATTTATTTATCTTTTGTTTTTACACATTTCCCATCATGATATAGTGTGTATTACATTTTATGATTACTTATACTTTTCCAAACAATTTTGTTTTTATTTTTAACCACACATGTGTACCACATAATGCTATAAAAGAAAACATACATCACATATTTCCCATAACATATACAACAAAAGTAAAATACATATGCTAGAAAATAAATATATCTATATTTTCATCCACATACAAGTACAAACCATAGACCAAAAAGAATTTCATAAAATACAAGTAATAAATATAATAGCTATAACTCTAAGGTTATGCTCCATGATTTTTATCCTATGTATTAGACATGCTACCCATGGATGCTTATAACTAACCCTTATGAATAGTGCACTATAAGGAGGTAGTCCAGGATATCAAACCATTAATCTAACCATATAGGTTGGCCACCTAGGCCTGCACACATCCAAAGTGCCACAATGTTTTCCATATGAGTGGCTCATTCTTATGCTAATTCCTACCAAGATCAAGACCCTCTCTCTCCTACCCTTGTAGGTAGATTTGAACCATCTCCTCATGCCTTAGATATCGTGTAGCCTATCCCACCAATATAAAAAAACTAGAATAAGTTGAGGTAGATGGTACCATAGGATCAACCAAGGTGGATGGATAATAATATGATAGCAACCCATCCAAAGTATCATGATGTGTGACCATAATCATGGCTCCCCATCTAATATCCTCCAATACATTACCTATAAAAAAACCAAATATACATTAAATCCCACATATATATATCTCAATACATATATCTATCACTAAATACATAAATGACAATGCAATTAGTGATCTATGTCAAAAATGTAAAAAATCAAAACATTTCTCACTAATGTCAGTATCATCGACCATTGTCTCCCATATCCTCACCTTTAAAATACACATCTATAACATCCTCAACACTAGGTCTCATCACCTCCTACTAATACACCTCCCTATCTATGGTATCACCCATTGAGGTCTAATTATAGGTATCTCAGTGGGCACCCCTATGTTTCTTCTCCCTTTCAACTCTCTAGCATGCCATATCTAATACACAAGCACTACTAAATGGGTCATGAGATGTGGTAGGTATAGATTCTTGGGTACATGAGCTATTACATACATCTCCACCCATGAAATATAGTGGCCCATGATTTGAACATGCACCAAACTAGTCATTATAGTTGATAAAGATGTCCATATGGTAGTAATGTGGCTACCACAATATTTGTCCCCATGTAATAGTCTACAAAGCTAGAACATGAGGCATGACATGCACTACAAGATCCTACCTCCATATAACAACCCAAGGTAACCTATCATTGATAACATGGGGAAACCTAACTGGATGATACATAAGGAATCTCTCATATATCTATGCACTCAAAAAATGATGGGGCCTATAATATTTTTCCCTTGGGTTAGCATCCCATACATATCATGCACGAAATGTACCCAAATGATAGAACCTAAATTTTATAATTCACCTTGCTCTAGGGTGTAATAACATAAGGCTATTGTGTATAATGATACCTTCCCATCTAACTTGTAACATAAAACTCATGCTATCACAAGTCCTATTAAGGCCTTCTGAATATCCAAAATGGCCAAGATATAAACATCAAACAATCTAACACATAAGCCAGGATAAATCTTATTTGATCTTATTTCCCATTATAATAGGCCTTATCTCTCATCCTCTACCTTTAGTGTATCATATATAATTTAATTGTCGATGATAATAAGTTCAAGAAAAGCATGGGAATCCTCTAAGGTGATGCCTACCTCTATAGTATCCCCCTCCACCTCCCATCAAAAAGTGTTGGTCAGTCGTGCCCATGCTTATAATAACATGATAATGAGATCAATACTCACTGAGATCCTCCTCATCTCTATGATGCCTAAAAACTCCAAGGAAACCAAATGATCTCCATACATGTTTGACAAATGCTCCAAAAATTTGGTAGCTAAGATGTATCCACCAGGTGCTAAAATCTTCTTCGCCTTTATAAAATATCAAACAATAGAGAATGTATTAGATATCAATATCATAATAATAGAGTACAATATTAAATATTCTTAAAAACTAAAAATTAAATACTTCATCAACTTAGTTTCCTTATTTTCCCCTTTTTCCTACACAATTAGCCTATTTGATAGTAAATCTTCCCTATCACCTCTTTACCATACTACATCAGCCCTATGCTACATAATTGACCCATTCGTATAAACATAATAAATCTATTTAATATTAAACCAACCCTTTCTTATATATGTCAGAGTATATCATCCCTCTACCTCATAGTTGGCCTCCTTTAATTTATATTGTCGACTATATATTATGTATTACATTAGCTAGAAGGTATTATGTCAGCCATTTATCCATTTCTAACTGGATCAGCCCTTTGTTATGTATTAAACCACCCTTAGTGATACTAAATCAGCCCAACATTACACATTTGATCTCCTTAATTTTTCTCACCTTGATAATTGAGTTAATAGGGCTAACTCTATTCTTTGTTTGTGGTGATTTTTAGCCAATGCCTTAGGCATTTATTGGTCTGATCCTTTCCTACCCAGTACCCTATTCTACCCCTAATTTACTTAAAATTTTCTTAAGGTCATTTTTAGTATCTACATTTTTATTAAAATATATTTTTATGCATTTACCTTAATTTCAATTAAAATTAATTAAAAATTTAAAATTCATGCTTTACTTACCTGAGATGCACTCATCATGGCCACTAGGCATCCTCCACATCGTAGCTATCATTTCCTCACCATGGTCACTCTTGAGGCTCAAATTGGGTCTCTCAGAGTATTATATTCTTAGAATAGTAAAAATAACAAATGACTCAATTTTCATCTTATTTATATTTACTATTCAAAATTATTTACCTGTCAATTATTTACATCTAGATTTCATTTTTTGCCAATATCTTTGTTTCTACTAGCTCCTTTAATAAACCAAAATATGTTCAATAATCTTGATTTTGTAGAGAATATTTACACATATTACATGTATATTTTTAAAAAAATCATTTTTTCTATTATTGTACAGGTTCACCTAATGTTTCCTACATTGGACACCTTCACATTTATTTCACTTCCTTCCTCTTATATAACACTAAGGTAAGTAAAGGTATGCATTTTTAAATTTTGTCCTTTCATTTATCTTATTCGCTTCTTACTACAATTTATTTAGCTTAGTGTTGTGTGTTTCTATGTTATTTTCTCAAAGCACCTTCCCATGTTACAACTTCATGACACATAATGAGATTTGAGTGAGGCATATGTATACACATAATATTTTAAAACTTTATCAAATATTGATTCTTTCTCTATTGTAATAACCCATCGAGTCTCAAACTCTATGAATGTACACCATAAAAGGTGCATCATGAAAAGGATGGGTAGAACACTGGTGTTTTGCAAGATTATTTTCCCCTATAGCACCATTTTAAACCAACACAAAACTCTTTTATACACTTACCTAAGCTTTGACACCTCCCTTACATGCTACTCCAAGTAATTCACCACCTCAAACAACCCCTACCTAAGCTAAAATTTATTTTTGACATTTACCAAACAAAGTGGACCTTGGATGACCCTATACATAAAATATATGAGCACGTCATAGGATTAGGTCAGTCTTAGCCGACCTAATCTAGGACCTAAATAATTCTATTAATTAAATATATAGGGTTGATTGGGCCAAATCTATCATCTAAAACTTTAGAAGAATTTAGGGTTAGATCCAACTATATATATACATAATTTTCTCCATTTTCATTAGAAAGACAAGGAGTAAATCATTATTTATGAATTTAATTATCCACCATTATACTTGAGTATCCATTACTTAGGGTTTTAGTACTACACTTGGAGATATGAATCCTATCTTATGGTAGAAGTCTTTTGGATGCATAGGAGAAGTTTTGTAGCCTAGATTTGGCCTATCTTTATTATCCTTACAAACCAAAACAACCTCTTTTGAAGCACCTTGGACAAAGGAGATATTGAGGATCGATGGGTTTTTATTCAAAGGTAAGTATTCATAAATCTTGTTCCTATTTATTAAAGTATATAGATTTGAATTTTTTAGCTTTATGATTCTCTCTCCATGCATTAATATTACCTCTACATCGACTTGAGTAGAGTTATTCTATGCATGTTTAGTTTTATGTTTATTACCCCTATTTTTTGCCACATGCTTTGGTGAGAAATAGGTTAGATTTTAATTTACTTTTGTCATTTACTTGTGATAAGAAAACATAGGACCTAACAAGGTTTATCGCATGGTGTTGCTTGACTAGAGGATTTAGAACCCTTTCTAGTGATATTGTTGTGGTAAAGGACCCCTTGGTTAGGTCTAGTAGATCCATATTGGTAATGACCTTGATTGTCTAAGTGTACTAACAATAAAAAATTCTAATGTGATTTATCTTCTTTGAGATAGGATTGATTTGTAGATCATATTCAATTTCCCTTGTATACATTCTAATGAACTTGATGTGAAACTAACCCTTGCATGTTTTCCTTCATGCCTTCATTTATTATCATCTATTATATATTTTTATTTTTATAGTATTGGATTAAATCTAATAATATAGTCTAACATTCTGTGCACAATTTAACACGTATTTATTATGATCCACTCTTTATTTATATGTATAGTCAATCTTCAATAATAGGTAATTAGATCAATTAGCTCGACTCAGTTCACTTATTTCATATATTTTTTTAGAATCCATCAAACCATTCAAATATTTTAGTAGAATAAAAATCATAATTTTAACAACATAATATAATAATAACTTTAGAATCTTCAAAAATTATCAGGTTCATTCTTACCTTCTTGGTCATTTTTGTTCTTCATTTACAGTCATGTTATTCATAGTTTTTAGGCTATAAAATTACAACCCTATATTAAATTGGGTCAACTAAATTAACACAATTTTGTATCTTTCTTTCTTATCTATAATACTTAGTCATCCTATTTGACTTTGTTCTTATGGCTCTTGCTTCAACAAATAGTATCGACCCGATCGATTATGTTATGTACTATTTACATAAAGGGTCATCTAAACTAACTCTGTACTCTTCAAACAAAAGAATTAACATATCTTGTTATATATTAATTCACTTTTCATTATTTTTTGCTTGATTACTTAGAGAAACATACATATACTAAATGATTTTTTAATTTATTGATTTAGTTTCACTATTTTTTATTTTTCACACACTTCCATATCACATAACATAAAAATCATTAAACAACTTCTACCTAAGGTCTACCTACTTGGATTCATCTCTAAGGGAGGATCCAACTTTTTTTTTTAGCCAAGTATAAGTATTTGGTTGATGGTATATATTTTAAAATCATTTGACATCCTTATCACTGCAGGATTATGAAGTGAGGGGGTAGGCCCCAATACCAAACTAGTACCATCACCAATATAGATCCCTTTTATCCTCAACTACCTGAAACCATCCTTAGATTGATTTTTTATTTCCTTATTATAGCCAAATCTCTATCACATTTATTTAAAAAAATATTATAACTTAAAATATTTAGTAATGACCACTTAGATTAGCATTTCCATTTTTATTGCTTGTTCTATGATAATTATATGTTGTATTAAAAATATTGTATCATCCAATGTTAGTGAAAGGTTTTTTATATGTGCCACAACTACATCAACTAGATTAATATAATTTTTAGTGCATTTCTTTCAATAATTATACAAATATTTTTCAAAATAAAACTAGATCATTTACAGTCATAATTGTTAACACCTGTCTCTACCTTCAACACAACTAATCTTTTGAGTTGTGTCCCTTACAGTCTCTATTATCCCATAGAACACAACCATTATATTTGACCTAATCTCTTATAGACTAATTTTTTTATTTATTTTCAACACACAATTAACATATTGACTGTGTCTTTATGAATCTCTAAATTTCACCATCTATAGAACAAAAATGACCAACTTGATTGTCTTTTTTAGCCTATTTTTTTTTACTGTCCTTCAAGATAATACCAGCTGGTTCAACCCTATAACCTATATATGGACCTTTATTTTTACCAATTTTTTAGTCTCTCTCCTTCACCATGAATTTATTACTTGAGTATAATACATAATTAAATCAATCAAACATGATGAGTTTTACCAACCCCAATAGATTTCCTAAGACACATCTTATGGCACCCACCATGGATCAAAGCAATGTCCATGTTTCCACCCACACCACCAACTATGAGAATCCTCCCCATTCTTCATCAACATTTAACCATTTTTTATTTATAAGATGAGTGTGATCTCAAATACACCACACAAATGCTTTTATACATTAATTAAAACCCTTAACATAGAGGAAAAGATCCTACAACCATCTATAATCTCCTGATGGGACCTCATATAGGAGAACCCAATTCACCCTCCCCTACCTTTTTCTATATATTTAGGGGAACCCCTTTCTTTTCATCCTAATATTTCTCATTCATAATGTCTCTTTCCCATACCATGACATAATATTATATGTCTTCTTCAACCCCTATGCCAAGTATTTATACCAACATGTTAGGTTCAACTTCTAGTGGGCATGTTCAAAACACCCACAACCTTAACCATGCTACCAATGTTTATTTTGATACCAATGATTATTTTTATACTATTTTTTTTTACCAATTATACTCATGTTACTAGTGTAGTGCATGCCATTACATCATCACACACACATAGTGCTTCACAAGATCATAATACCTCCCATAATACTAATGCATTACATGTTGCATCCACTAGTCACAATCCTGCTCAAAATAATTAGTTTACCTTATAAACACTTAACCAAATTCATTCTTTTCAAACTAATAATGTAAATTATATAATGCATATGAAAAATCATATCATACATATCCAAAACCAACCTCACTAGTTTTCATGGAGAGCACAAAATCCTAATGCCCCAACCCCCCTTTGGGATTCCCATGGTAACCTTTTCCACAACCATCACTTATCAATAAAACCATAAAAAAATTACAAAATGAACCTCTAGTACCTCAAAATATTAACATTGACATAGGAGGTATCACCCCTGCCATCACCTATAATAGATTTATTGATCCCACCTTACATCTCATAACATTAGGTAACCTTTATAAATATTAGGTTAAGCTTAATACCTTCACCTCTACCAAAATATTGGATAAAACACTCTCAGGAGATGCGTTATATTGGTATAATCAATTAAAAACCCATTTAATCACTAGCCTAAAATACTTGGTCAACTCACTAGTCCAAAAATTACAAACTAATGATCTTCCTAAAAATAGCTTAGCCCATTTTATAAATTGAAAAAAACTCAACTAAAATGACCCAAGCCTTCATCAAATGATGAAAAAAATCATAATATGGTGGATGACAACCTCTTCCACCTACTTACCAATGATTTACAACCTAAATTTTAATATTGGGTTAGGACCTTCTCTCCAAAAATTATGGAAGAAGCTCTTGACCAAGACAAATTATAATAATTCCTCATGTGTCAATTTGAACCACCTCAACCTAAAATAGGTACTCACATGCTCAACAAAAATAAAAAATACCATGAAACCAATGATTTAATTATCAACACTTATGACACTATACATACCATCCAATCTATTCATCAAAACCACACCATGGAACATGCTCCCCCCACTAACAACACTCTTACTCCCATAATTTCCAAACAAAGCCACACTAATTTTCACAAACCATTATGCCTAATAGGAACTTCAGCTCTTGTCTATTTAGATATATAGGGGCACCCGCACCCCATATATAGATTGAGTGAGAAGAGATAAGGGGCCTCCTTGAGAGTGTTGGGTCGGCGCGAGGGCCCCCATATTAGATAGGGGCACTCAATTCTCTATACCCATCTGGTGAGGGCCTATCTAACCCATATCCCATATCCCATATATATATAAGGGGAGGGGGAGGGGGAGGGGGATGGGGACGAGTCTCGTGAACCCATATTAAATGTTTACAAAAACCTCTACCATGGGATATTAACCCCACTTATCCTATGAAATCATGGTATTATCCAAAAAAAATTTATTGGTTTCATGCAAGTTGGGGCCATTATCATGAGACTTGTAGGAAATTAAAAAATCTCGATATAGATTTTCTTCTTGGTCCTAGATTTGATCATGAATCCCTTATCTAAAAATTTCAATATGCTTATGACATAGATTTTAAATCTCATAAAATGCAAAATAAAAACCTAGATTTTAACCAAGCTAATGCTCATTTATCTATCTACAAGGATCCACTTCCCAACCACCAAGATAACATTGAACAACCTACTCCTACTACTAACATTGTTGAAATTCTTATGTACCTTAGCACCAATGATGAAAATGTGGTTAATATGATTAATATGTGAAGAGTCTTTTATTTTATTGAATCAAATCCAAAACCTACACATCAAACCTCTCAACACTTCTACATCATTCAAGACACTTCCCTATCCCACCTAATGGAATTGGGGCAAGAGGAACCAGTACCCATCCAAGCACCAATCTCAACAAATCAACTTGATTATACTTCTCATACCATTTCTACCCTTCCACCAATTTACACATAGAAGATAACATAACCCAAACTTCCAATAGTATTTATTCTACCCAACCATAATAAATACTTCAACCAACCACCACATCACCTAAAATAACTCAAACAACTTACCACCAACACAAGTTTAATTGTACCTCCAATCCTCCTTCCTAGGAGATTTTGAAACACTATGAACCTATATATAATCATCCTCTCATGGGTTATGATGAATGGGATTTTATTATGTAACTTTCCCATCTCTCATCTCAAATTCCTTTCTTTGAACTAATGAAAACTTCTCCCCATCACCAAAACTACCTAATGCAATTACTGTTCAAAATGAATATCCCTCATCCTCCTCTTGTAAGATGGAAATCTACCTTATTTGGAAAGGAATATATTATACTATAATAATTTGAAGATATGTCCATTTATATTGATGAAATAGTGAAAAATTCTCTCTTACTTAAGTTCCCTATCACTTCCATGATTCTTAATGAGACACTGCTTCATGCAAATGATCCTCCTCTATTCATTAACATCTAAATAATTGATTTACAAGTTAAATGTGATTTAATTTATGAAGGGCTATGAAAAAATTTAAATGTTGAATTTGATAATATGGGGGAGATCCTTTGAAATTAGAGTAATGAAGACAAGACTGGGGATGAATTAAATTTGCAAAAGTCTATTCTTAGATGGGTTTTTAGGAATAATCACCCTTAAAGGAGTAGTTGAATACCTCTATCTAGGATATTAATCTTCTCTATATCAAGGATGACCAAAGTGGGGTGGATTTTTAACTAAGAAGACACAAAGATAAAGTGAATACCTTAGAGCATGAAAATGTAGAATTTAAGGATAATTTAAAGGTTCTTGTGATTATTATTTAATCTTATATGAAGAATAATATTGCAAGCATGGAAAATCTTAGGATTATACTTGGAGGCATGATGGAACAAGTTAAGACATCTTCAAGAAAGAGGGTTAAATGTAGTGTATGTGCTAAGGAAATAGGTCAAGTTCCCTAGTTATTTCAATAGATAGATATGGACCTAAAAATAATGATTTGAAGTTGGGAAGAGGCCTTTTGAGGCCAAAAAGATTAATTGTTTTTTGGATTTTTATTTTTTATGTTTTGAAACATTTCTTATGGGAAGGTTTTTGCTTTGTTTTGTATCAAACTTTGTTAAATATTTGGGCTTCTAGGCCTTGTTTACATGTTTCTTACATAGGGTCGAGCTCCTAGTTCAAAATCCCCCTTTTTTACCAATAATAAAAAACTTTCCATTTTTAGAAATTAATCAAACATTTATATTCAAGTTGATTTCCTATTTATTTCCATTCATTAAAAGCTACAAATTTATTTTTGACCTAGATTTTTGACTTTTATTCTCTCTTTTTTAAGATTTCCTTAAAAATTATGTTATGAAAGTTTTTAAACTATTTAGATACTATCATGAAGGGCTACATGGTGATCTTCTTAAAATACTTTTATATTTTTTACAAACATTTTGCAATGAGGGGATTTTCCAAATAATCATAGCCATAGTATAGAGGTAAACACATAATTTAGTTTCTACGTACCTCATAATATTTAGGAAAAACCTAGAATTCTATTTTTTTATTGAATCTCATGAAATCAATAATCTATTTGATTTTATAGTGCATTGGTTAGTAGTTAGTGGCAAGAAGTTACTTTTAGCTTACCCTTGAAACCAAGTTTCATGGGATATGGGAATAATACTTCCTCTATATCTAGTCCTCTAAA
This sequence comes from Torreya grandis, assembly GCA_037957365.1. NCBI lineage: Eukaryota > Viridiplantae > Streptophyta > Pinopsida > Cupressales > Taxaceae > Torreya > Torreya grandis. The sequence goes on from JARHVA010004855.1 coordinate 48,298, forward strand.
ATATTGGGCTGATAGTATCTAACAGACAAGCAAGTATAGTTGAGAGCCTATAAATTAGTTACATCCTTTTAGTATATCTACTTGATCTTCATTTCAGATAAATAGTTAGCAATAATAATTAAATTTCTAATTTTTTGCTTGCTACTATATTATGTATTATAGGCTATATCATCCAACATTGATATAGCTATATGATATGTGTTCTAACTACATTATCCAACACCGATATAGTTTTTTATGTGTGAATAGACTAAATCAACTAGGTTTAATATAGTTGATTAAGTTTTATTCTCTTACCTCTATCTATCATATTGTATCACCTAGTATTGATTAATTTTAGTCACCATATTGTTAAATTTTACCATATTTTACTGCATCGACCATGCTTGATATAATTTTATCCTTACCTATTCGTATATGTAGCTACACTGACCATGATCGATATAGTACATTTCATGTTCCTGATACTATTATTTTTTCCCATATTTAACTACATTTACCAAGCTTGATATAGCTTTATCCTTATATTTCTATTTGCATAACTACATTGACCATAATCAATATGGTACATTTTTGCTTTATTAAGTTGGATGATATAATTTTCACTTCAAAATATCTATCATATAATATATATTTGATGATTTCTAACATATAACATAACATAACATGATGGCTTTGACTAATTCCATAAAGTTCTTAAATATTGCATTCCTTATACTTTTATAGAAAACACAAGATTAAGTAATGTTCATGTTTCCACTAGAACCAAAAACTATGGGCCACCTCCATCTAAAACCCTTGATCCATTTAACTATCCTCCACACATACCTATTATAGAGGATGAAAAAATATTGAATATAATGGCAAAATGATCATTTTCATCAATGAAAATCCTCAACATAAGGGCAAGGATCCCACGATAATATTTAACCTCATGATGGGTCCCCACATAAGATGTCCCTCTTCAGTACCACCTAGTTTTTCAATAGGATTTGAGTTAAATCAATACACAACTTCCTATATTCCTTCCTATTTTACCCTACATAATATATACATTACTATGATAGGTCTTTCTTCTAATGGGACTATTTAAAGTACCCCCATTAACACTCAAATTAATACTATTATTAGTACATCTCAAGTTACTAATACTAGTGCATCTCAAGCTACTACTACTAGTGACTCTCAAGCCACTTCTACTAACCAAAAAACCATCAACACTAATCAAATCTTGTTCCAATCCATGAATCAAATGGATACCTTCCAAACTAATAATGATAATCAAATGATGAAAATGTAAAATCAACTTTTGAAACTGCAAATTCATCCTCAACCTACTCAATGGGGAGTGAAAAATTAAAATAACCCCTATCCCCCTTCAAGATGCACAAGGTAATCTTATTACTTAACCACCAATCCTTAACAAAGTCATCAAACATCATCAAAATGAACCGTTAATCCATCATATTTTAAACATTGGCATAGGTGGTATTAATCTTACTATAACCTCTAATGGATTTACCGATCATGTGTTGCATTTAAAAGCCTTTGTAAACTTGTATAATTATTAGATTAATCTAAATATCTTTGTTTCTACCAAACCTATAGATAGAACCTTTTTAGGTGATGCCCTAGACTGGTACAATCAAATAAAGTCTAACATTATCTATATTTTATAATACTTATTCAATGCATTAATTTATGAATTTTATACCAATTATCTACCTAAAAATATCTTAGATCCTTTTATTAATTGTAAACTTGCAAAACTTGAAACTTCTCAAGTTTTCATTAAAATATGGAAAGCCTTATCTAACAAAGCTTAACACAACATGTTAAAAGATAATCTCTTCCATTTGTTCACTAATTCCCTTTATCCCAAAATATAATATCATGTTATCGCTCTCTATCTAAATTTTTTATAAGAATCCCTTAATTAAGCTAAATGTCAAGATTTTATAATAAGATAATTCAAGCCTTCCCATCCTCCAATAGGAATTTGCATGCCTATTAAATCTAAAACCTAACGTGATACTAATGATGGTGTCACATATACCCATGATTATATGCACACCATCCATGTTATTATTCCAATTGGATCCAATGATGTAACTCTTTCTCCACCATTCATGAATACTCCATTTGAACCTTCTACTTCCGCATCTTATTATGTGAATAATGTGGATTCTCACCAACCTCTTTCCATGGTGGAAATCAAAAAATGTATTCCTAAACCTTCAACATGAGAAATTGATCCTACTCACCCTACCAAACATTGGTATGATCCACACAAATTATGTTGGTATCATACAAGTTGGGGATATTCTCATGAAACCTATAGGCAACTTAGGAAATTTTCTCTTGAGTTTCTCCTTGGTCCCAATTTTGATCATGAAACACTAATTTGGGAACATAAACAAGCCTATTAAATGGTATCTAAATCTCATGATTATAAATTCAATCATGATAATCTTAATCAAGTTAATTCTCACTTGGATATATATAAATATACACTTTCCAATCACTAATCTCATACTACTCAACCTCCTACATCCAATGTTGTGGAGACTTCAACTAACCCTAACCCTATAATGAATGATGAAAAAGTAATCAACATGAACAAAATTAGGCATGAGGTATCATATATTGATCCTTATCAACATTATAAATATAATAGCTTTCCTACTTTTTGCATTTTTCAAGATACTTATCCATCTCACTTTATAGATATCAAATATATGGAAATATAATCTTTTCCTTACCATCTATCTAAAATGTATAAAAAAAATAAAAAAAATTGATACTCATTCTTATTTAATTACTATGACATATAACAATATGATACCATTATCCTCTCCTCACTCAAAACTAGTTTCTTTGAATATCATGAATTAATCTACTTCTTTACTTACATATCCACTCATCACATCAACCACATCAAGGTAATTGGTTCTTAAACCAACTATGCCAAAAATAGAATAAACCACTTAAACATAGTTTTATCCACCTATCAAACCTATAAAAAACAAGTACAAATAGCATACTTCTAATAATCATCAATTTAAGTGCACTTTTACTTCTCCTTCAATAGACTTGATTCAACATTATGCACCTTTTCCTAATACTATTCTAACTAGATATGATGAATGAGATCCTATATTGAAATTTTTTGCCTCCCATATCAAATTAATTTTATATAACTCATGAGGACTTCCCCTCATCATCATAATGGCTTAATTCAAATTTTATTTTAAATGAACATGCCTTGACCTCCACCTATGGTTCAAGAAGCTACTTTGTCTAGGTCTGAGGATAGTATTCTTCAAAAATGTGAATAAATGCATATATAAGTTAATGAAACTATAGATTCTTATCTATCACTCAAATTTTCTATTTTGTCAATGATTATTGATGGAATATTATGTATCATAGATGATCCTATGCTATTCAATCATGTCTAAGTTGGTGATATCCAAGTCAAGTATGATTTGAATGATGATGGTTTCAACACTTACATCACATCCATTGAATTTATTAAAAATTTTGGATACTCAGAATTCAAACTTAAATCTACCTAAATTACATGTTAATGGTGTTATATAAGACAAATTCCTCCTTTAGTTTTTTTTGGCTTCCTGTCATAGTTCCTCCTATCACAGTTCATATTAAATTCATGATTTTAAATTCTAATTATCATATAATATTTTACTCAGTCGACCTTGGACACATTGAATGAGATATATAGATTTATCAAAATGGTGGCATATATAATATTCAAAGAGATACACACCCTTGGAATTTTGAACAATTCCAAGAACATGATATTTTTAAACACATGCCCTTAAATCTTTGCCAATATTCATTTTCCACAAATCTAAATTATTCAATGATCATGATAATTCAAATAGAGTTTATAATGGGAACCTTGAACTTATATACAATATACTACCTAAATTATTAGATTATGACAATGGTGAACCTGATGAGATCAATTCGAAAATAACTTTTTTATCTCACTTCACACATCATTACTCAAATACCTCCTACTTTATGATCTAGGTCTCATTAAAAGACATCAAATGAAATTCTTAATTCCATAGTCATGCCAAAATAACCCATGCCCCATCCTTCCTCAACTGATAAAATCATTGATTCTTGTGTTGGGTCGAACATGCTCCATACTCAAAATATTCATTTGGGACCCTCTTACTATAATGTTTGTTTATTGTTTCTATTCTTGCCTACTTACTTGACCTCATTTTTGGATGATACATAAACTACTTGATATTGATTCCCATCTTAAGGTTTCAATCTTATGAATGTGTTTGATGAAATCGAGAATAAGTTCAATTGCTTATTTGGTTATAATGATTATAAATTCTTGTTTATAGTTCAAGCTTTATAATTGGTTAATTAAGATTGATTTTAGGTAAATTTGGATTTGATTCATTATTCATTATGTGTGCTTCATGTCTTTTCAATATCAAGTGCACATGATCCATTATGACTTTAAATTACTATTCCTTTGAAAAGTATTGCCTTTACATCCTCAAACATTGGCTTATTTTTCTCATGGTCCACTTGAAAGCATATTTTAAACATTTGATATTTAAACATGAACATGCCCTTTATTTAAAATATTAAATTAGAAAGGGTCTGACTTCAATAGCTTATTCTATTAGATCTTGTGCTTAAATTATTGAACTAATTCAATTGAAATATGATCCCTATTTGTGCATTTCTAGTTAAAATTTCAATTTAAATGGTCATTTTATTGATTTGAGTTTCTTATGTTGGATTTTAAAGGGTGTATTAGTAAATTTCATAATGTATTTTTTCCTAGTTGTATTTACTTTTTTTGGGGTTTCTTTTAAGTATTTCAAACATTAGATTATGATAATACATGCTTTCGGGGACCTACTTAGACTTTACTTAGTTAAATTTAGCTTTATCTATTCATTTATTTTAGAATGATTTGATCGATTTACTTATTAAAAATTTGTTGTAAGTGTTTCATTGCCCTGTATTTGTTCACAGAGATCTTGTAAAGACTCCAAACCATTTATCCTTACCAACTATCTAAATCTTGGGTATTTGGAGTCCACGGGGAGAGTTCATTTGAAAATTCTAAGTCTTGTGAATTTTGAAGTTCCAAAATATGACACATGGATGTATTTGAGATAATCAAATCTTGAAGGGAGGTATTTAATAGTTAAAGTCTAAGTTATCCCAAAAAAATTTAAGTTATCCATGTGTCGATCGATTGGGTGATCTAAGCAAAATAGTAGTCTATAAAATTTTTAAGGCTTGAAATCTTGTGATGATACTACATGGCACCATCATGGTAACTAAGGACTCAAAGGGTTGATTCAAATAACATAAGAATCTAATGAAATATTCAACATAGAGATGCCATGCGATAATATCAAAGGTATAAAGCTCACCCAAAATGAAAAATAACAAAATGGAAAATTGACTAAGTCTTTTAGATCCTCTAATCCTTGAGATTGTGCCATGTGGAACAATCCTAGAGATAAGAGAGTTAGATAATTGAGGACTAAGTAAAAATATCCATGTGATTTAGATCCCTATGATGATGCCATATGGCATATCTCAAAATCTAGGGAATCATAATATATTGAAGAGATCACATGATGATTGAAGCCCCACTAACCATTATATCTCTCAAATTAATGATCATTAAGGTAGTAAGACTCATAAGGAATCAAAGCATCATTGAATCCCATGAGCCCCATGATCATGATGTGTGGAATGATCATGTTTGATCAAGAACAAACCCCAAAGAGCTCCATAATGATAACATGTGGCATCATCCCATAAGATAAAAAGTAGAGACTAAGTGAATGAGGGACTACCACATGGACATAATGATGTCAAAAAGTGTTTTGGGCCTAAATTTGATAGGTGTCTACCCATTAATAGATTTTCAATACCTAGGTCTCTAAACTAATGAGAACCTGCCATGTGCTAATAGACACTGGCTTAAATTTGACACTCATTTCCTCACCAAGAGGTAGTCAAAGGGAATTTTATAAATGAATAGTATATTTCCACATGAAACATTTTATCTATATTTTATATATGTCAATGACTCATTTTAACCTAAAAATATTTAACTTTCTTGCATTAATTGTTCAATTCTTTGTGCCTTAACTTTTTATAGTTTTATACTTAGCCATTTTTATTAAAATATGCAGGTTCAATGTATGCTTTGTGGCTGAGATTCAACACTAGAGTGACATGTGGCAATATCTTATGGACCCTTGCTCAAATGTCAATTTTAGAAAACCTAAAAAATTATTAAGTGTCAAAAGACTTTTAAAGACCTATGATTGAAACACATGGTCATATCTTGAGGATTTAGAGATTTGAGAAGGTAATGCATAGTTTAAATTCAGTTTGAGCCTAAAGTGTTAAGATTATGACACATGGTCACATCTTAAGGAGCCTAAGTTCATAAGGACAAGTATATATAGTATTCAAGTGATGATCTCTTAAAATCCTATGATCATGCCACATGGTGAGACTTAGTTGGTGGAAGGGATAAGACCAACATTGAGGCCCTGAAGACCTTAATATTCATGATGACACCATGTGCCATGATTGCAAGATCTAGACTGTAGAAGACTTTTTTAAAACAAAGCATAGTAAATATTTAAAGACTCACCATAGTCCTAAGATCATGCCAAGTGGCATAATCTCAAGGATTCATATTTTTCAAGGTGTATAAATCTAATTACGAAGCCCAAAATACCTCCCCAAATGTAAGATTTTTAACAAGTGTTAAAATTATGTGCATATGTAATTAGAGGGTGAAAGAAGCAAAAAGTTGACACGTGGCATCACCTATGGAAAGAGATGAAAAATTAAAATCATGTGCCTAAATTAGATGTCTAGGTATAAATAAAAAGGATGGGTAAATGATGGTTTCTATTTTAAAGTGGTTATTTGATTCACAATTAGGCTATTTGTATTTTCATAGTTGAGAGAAAAGTGGGAGTGAGTAGAGTAGAGCCAAATAAAAACTAAGGGGACCTGAGTATTTTCTTAGCCCAATAGGAAGATAATTTAATTTGAAAATGTCCTACCTATGCATTTGGAAAAATAAAAAGGATTAATTCACCATAGTTGGTCTAATAATATGGTATCTTTGACCACATTTGACCATTCAATTAGATAAAAAGAAAGAACATACAAACAAAAACTGATCAGGCATAGGGCCATGAATTGTCATGATTGTTTGAGGATATTTGACATCCACCTAGCTCAAGTAAAATTATGAAGGGTCCACCTTGATTCCTCAATGAGACCCAAATTGTCTAGGTGAAGGTGAAAGGGAATATTCTAATTGAAAGTGGTTGTAACAACCTGGACTAACAATCATGGCCAAGGATGTAGGGATTCATGTTATATGGGGTGAGATATTTTATTTTATTGTATATAATATAGTATAAAATATTTGAATACAAGGTGGGGAAATTTTTATGCACCAAAGTTCTATATAAATTCCATAAGGCTAAGACTTCCCCTTTTCTTGCTTTATCTTGGCTAGTGACTGTCTACCTGAAGGGTATAACTAAATGATTTTTTAATAACATTGAAGTGGATACCAATTTGGTTTGAATTTTGTGTTGTTATTTGGTAGTGTCTTTTTTTATTGGATCAAGTGAAGTTTATTAATGGTAGAAGGTATTATAATGTTTATTTGCTAATGAATATCTACTTGGATTATGCAATAGCTAGTCTAATTGGTTCTAAATTTCTGTTTTAATTAATTTGAAGTTATTTTAAGCCATTATGTGTAGTATTTATATTAATTTTACATTAATTTATTTGATAAAAAATTATGAAAATATGTTCAATTAATTCCTCAAAATCTTCCCCATTAAGTTATTTAGGTTTGTGCTGAGACAAGACATGGTACCTATTGGTACAATTATGACTAGGCATGCCTTCACCTTTTTAGCATTGAATATATTATTTTTGTCAAGAAAACACCTATTTCCTACCTTACCCTTTATCTCATTTTCATATTTTTTTTTATGATTTTCCTATTTATATGAAGGAAGTAAAAGGAATTGAAATAATACAAGTGAATTTTTTTAGATAACATAAAATTGATTGAATTTCTAGTGATAACTACCATTGCTCTCCAAGAGTAATGATTAAAAATTTATTATCCATTGGGTTTAACTAGATAAATCCAAAAAATAAAGGAATGGTTTATTCCATGATTTGTTTCCTCTATTTATCCTCTCAGACTAGTTAATTTAGTAACTATTTCTATTATGGGTCACAAACAAATACCAATAAAAACTAGCACTAAAAGGAGGGACAACCTCCATATACTTTGTGTTACATTGATTTGTCATTTTTTATGAGATTTTAGATTATTTATATTTCATATTTCATTATTTTATAGTCATTTTTATGAATATTTCAAGTCCATATTTAATATCTTAAACAATCTAGAGCTTGTTGAGTGAATCACTAGATCTTGAGTAGTTATAGGTAGATCGATTGTGTCCCATTGCAAGGTTTTAAAATTTCCTAAAATAATAGAGGGATACCAAGTAATTTATTCACCCCTACCATCTCCACCTCCAAATTGATTCTAAACTATCTTATACCCATTACTTCACCTATGTCTGGGTTAGTAAGGTATGCAATAAATATCCCTAGTGACATGCATCATCTGAATAAGAACCCTAGGAGGTATCTTTTAAGGTTCACCCCAAGCAATAGGATAACTATGAAATAACATGTCATGTCCTACAAAACTACCATCAAGTTTCTCCATGTTGATCATGAATATGTATCATGTAATCTATTCCCTTTCACCTTGTTTGATGTGACTTATGACTGGTTTCTCAACCTATTTGAGGATTTAATTAGAAACTAAAATCAATTGAGTAAAATGTTCTTGGACCAATTCAGCCAGGTGGTATACCCTAGTGTTTTATATAAAAAAATTATTTGCATGAAAAGGGATCCCATTGAACCTTTATGCAATTTAACCACTCAATTTAAAAATATGTAGAATAAGGTGACGGTCTTATATATACTAGATGATTAACTAGAATTATAAATGTCTAAGAATTATTTAGACCCATGGATAACCATGTTCTTAAGGAGAGATCCAACTATCACAAATTTTTATGTTACCTATATAGAGGAAATAAAAGTGCAAAAGGAGATCAATCCATAAGGGCAAATGCTACCCCTTATTCCTAACATCCTCTAAAACATGTCAACATTGAATCCAATCCCTCTTGTGAATCAAAATGTCCCATTGCCATGACCTTTTCAAATCATGAATCAACTTACTCTACTCCATGCTAATCCAAATTAAGATTTGGGAATTCTAAATGCTATTGGTAATTAGGCTATGACACAATATTATAACCAATTTATAATCCTATTTATAAATAAAAACACATATATGTACAATAAATAATCAACTAAGCCTCAACTAGATTCTATCCAAAGGATGGTCTAGAGGTTGAGAAATAATTTCCTTAACAAAGAAAACATAAGTGGGTATTTCATGTAGTGGAAATTCTACAACAAATTTCACTTATCAATGCAATTATAGACCCACTAATAGGTATGGAAAGTAAGTTGAGTCTCCATCTAATAAAATTCATGATATAAACATCATGGAGATCACCCTACCCAATTGGTGTCATGTGCATAACTCAGCCTGACATGAGGAACTTAATTGTGTTGAATGTTGTCATGCCTTTGAAATCCTTTAAAAGGAGATTGATGAGTATGAAATAATCTCTACCAACCAAAAAACTACAGGTCACTCTAAATTTCCCATTTCATCAAAATCACCTGATACAACTATGGTTTTAGAGACCCCAAACTTTCCTAGTGAATGGGACAATGGGATTGAGAAAAATATAAATGAAATTCGAGTTGTGTAGTAATATCAGAAGGTAAATTATAATCTTAGGAATAGGGCACATCAGTACTTGACCACCTCAACACCACTTAACAATGTTGCTACACCTCATGATCCAAAAGCTAAAAATGATCCACCCCAATCAAAGTTAGGTGACAACCAGCCCACCAATAGAAAAATAAGTTACAACATAATTTGGGATATGAAAAATATAAAAGATAATTTAACTCTCTATGAATTGGCACAAATCACTAAGCAAAGGGATTTACTTCTTAAGTCTCTTATAAACAAGAACACTCAGCCTAAAAATAAGGCCATGACTAATACCAATGTTATGATACACAAGACCAAAATTGATGTTCCACCCTTCTTACTCATAGTCAAAATCTCTAGTAATAATTTACATAATTGCCTGGTTGATTCAAGTGCCTTAGCCAATGTCATGCCTATAGGGATTTGTAGGAAACTAGGAATGGTCCCTATAATCAAATAAGGTGGTGGTCCAGTTAGATAAGTTTGAAGTCAAGGTTGTAAGATAAATGTTGAATGTTAATATGTAATTACAAGCTAAGCCAAGAATGTAATAGTTCATGGGCATACAAGTTATTAACATACCAAAGGTATATGGTATGTTTCTAAGTAGAGATTTGTCCAAATATCTTAATGGCTATATGGAAAAAAAAACTTCTCCCATATGTGGATACCATGGAGAGAAGTGAAAAACTAGATCAGAGTTGATATAAAGACACAAATGAATATGATGATTATAATATACAATATAGTCAATGAACAAGTCAATTTTACCTCTACAAATTGGGGAATCTATACTCTAACCACCAAACCAACAAGGAAATAATAGCTTGACCAAGATCAAAACCCAAGTATGTGGTCTTTGTATTTCGATGGAGCACATTCTAAAAAAGGGTCTAGAGTAGGTATTTTACTTATCTATCCTTATGGTAGAAAGTGTGTAGTAACATATAGACTAAAATTTCATTGTATGCATAACATAACATAATATGAATCTATAATCTTGGGATTATAATTTACATCCAAATATGATTTCCACCAATTAAAGGTATATAATGACTCTGAGTTGGTATTCAATTAGGTAGGGAGTAGATTTGAATGTAAGTTTTCCTATTTAATTAAGCATAAATACAATGCTTGGTACATGATAGAGTCTTTTGATGCTTTTAAAATTAATACCATTATTATAATTAATAATGTCATGGCATATTCATTGGCTATTTCAATAATTGACCTTACACCCTTGACCAATACTAATTTATAAATTTTTTTTGTTGAATTGGTTTCATGTCTATTTATGCTTGATAATTTGAAGAAATTTCAAGTATTTAAGGATGATAGATAGATTTTATATTTTCTTTCTAATTCTAATTCTTTTGATATGTAGGTGATTGATCAACTGAGAGGATCAATCTACATGAAGAACATTTTGATGTTGATGGAGTTCTAAAATGTAAGGACAATTATATTCCAATGGGAATGATATCATTGGAAAGGTTATTTGATTTAGAAAGTCATATATCTAGGCTTGAAATAGTTGTTCACCCTAGTCATAGGTCATGAGTTATTAGCATGGGGATGCCTAACCAAACTCAGAACATCATTGTAGGGCTTGAATGTAGTGATGAAGAAGTGTAGATTTTGAAAATGATGTTAATAAATTATTAATATAGCATTGCTTGAAGTTATGATGACCTAAATATGTTTAATCCCAATGTCATGACACATAGTATTCCATTGAAACTAGAGACCAATGTATCATTTTCTTGAGCCACTCATCCTAAAGGACGTTTAGAAGTTTTTGTTAGCTAGTATAATATTTCCTATAGATATTCATATTTTTTTAAATAAAAGGGGTAAAAACTTTATTAAATCTCAAAAAAATGGATTACAAAGCATCAAAGGGCCAAAGCCCCAAAAACCAAAGAAAACCACAGAAAAACTCAAATGAAAACTGTCATGCCCCAATATCATGTTCATCTTCTCTTAGAATCCTCTCCAGGTTCTGACATAGCTCATTGGGCAACTGTGCCCATCCATCCACCTTCTAACCATCAACATCCTCTGATGCCCACTTTACCAGGCAATCAGCCACCCTATTCCATTCCCTGGGAACGTGGGCATAAGACATTGAACCCATGAGCAAACTAATCTATAATATCTATTACACTATCAAGGATAGTTGCCAGGTCACATCTGTAATCTTCTCCTCAAGGAGCATATTGATCAAGATTTGTGAGTCATCTTCACACATCACCCTTCTCCATCCTAACTCATACACTCTCTTCAAGGCATATAAAACAACTAATCCTTCCATCCCGTTCATAGTCTGCTCCCCCATATGAGCCGAGAAAATAAAAACTACTGATCCAGAGGAGTCCCTACCAATCCCACCAATTCCAGTTGGGCATGGATTACCCCTAGAGGAACCATCAGTATTAATTTTTAAAAGACCCTCGGGAGGGGGCATCCATTTCCCACTCCCTTGAATTTTCTACTTCCCACATCTACCTCTCCTAATGCAAGCTGAGGCCAGAGAAATACCCTATATGCCAAACCTGTCAACCATCTTGGCGTCCCCCTTCTCCAGAAGCAAAATGACCTCACTCTTAGCTTCTATAGTCTCCTGTATCATTCCTATAATTATACTCCAAACTTGTTGAATCCCCAATTTTTCCTCTCTAAAAATTTTGTGGTTCCTTTCCAGCCAGACTTGTCACAACAAAAAAATAGGTCCAACATACCAAGCATCTTACAAGAAGTGAGCAGTAGAGGGCAGTCTTCCCAATCTCGACCAAAACTCAGCAAGGGAGGAAGCATGCACACACTAACACCTCCACATGTCCCACCAGGCCTGCCATAATTGGTGAGTGAAAGGGCAGCTAAAAAATAGATGTGGCAAATCCTCCTCCTCACCTTTACATAGAACACATTGTGAAGGACCAACAAAGCCCCTCTTCCAAGTATTCTCCCAAGTCAGGCATCGGTTCCAAGCCAAAGTCCAAGTAAAGCAATTACACTTCAGCCAAGAGAAACTATTCCAAACTCTTTTCCACCAAGGAACTTCCCCCCTCTTCAAATTGTTGCATAATCAATTCCTGATAACTAAATGAAATAGTGTACTTCCCCTTGGGGTTAGGGGACTATGCCAACACATCACCCCCCCTAAGTGCATAGTAATTATGACCAGCAAGGATGTTGTTTAGCTTCGTGCACTCTGCCTCCATTCCAATAATCAGCCACTCCTCTGGAGTATTCCATCTTGCTTCCATCATCTGGCTATGAAGAAAGAGGGATTTATAGTCACACACCCTATTCCACCTGGCTTCACTGAATCTTTGTGATAGAGCATATAGATGAGGATACTGAGTAACTATGGGGGGATAGCCATCTCAATAATCATGCCAAAATTTCACCTCAATCCCCCCCTTGCAAATCCAAAATAAACCTCTCTTGATTAGTGCAACTCCTTTCTTGAGAGTAGCCCAAATCACCAATCCACTCCTTGACAAACTCTACCTTGGGATATCTTTCAGTGGGATCCCAAAAAAATACTTATGAGACAAGACCCTAGCCTAGACACAATCTTATTCCTCACACCATCTCCAATACAATTTGGCTACCAGGGTCGTACCCGCTAATATTGACTGCCATAATCTTAGGCCCCCAAACCTTTTCAAGCTATAAATAACTTCCCACCTAATAAGGCTCCACTTCATCAAAGACAAGTTATCAGCCCATAAGAATTGTCTTGCCAAGGAATCAAGGTCTTGAACAAAACTCACTAGTGTTACCTATAACATGCACCTATAGAGAAGAAGAGCCTACACCATAGACTAAATCAGTTGGACTCGACCAACAAAGGACAGCCACCAATGGGTCTAATGATTCACCTTGGCTTGAAACTTATTCAGAATCCGCTATCATGATTCCTTAGACTGTTTCCCTGTAGATATAGGGATCGTGAGATATATTAATGGGAGGCTTCTAATTTGGAACCAGAGAATATCAGCCACTCTTCATTAAATGGGCGGTCGAGTGTTGAAGAAAAAAATGGAAGATTTGTCCTCATCAATTACCTATCCTAAGTTAGCTAGGTAAGCATCCAAACCACTGTGAATATTAGCTACCTACCTTATAATAGCCATGCCCATCAAAGCCACATCATCCAAAAACTATAGGTGAGATAGAATAGGAAGGCCACCTCCCCATTTCTAGCCCTAAATAATGCCATCACCAGTATTCCTTTTAATCATCCATCCTAGACCTTCTGCTAGGAGGAGAAATAGATAGGGAGATAAAGGGTCACCTTGCCACAAACCACATGAGGCCCCAAAGAGATTAGAATGATCCCCATTAAACAGGACTGAGAATGAATTCAAATTCACACAACTCATTACCCACCTGATCCAATCATCCTCAAAACCAAAGGCATCCAAAACCTTCTTGAGAAAGGACCAACGAACCCTATCATACACCTTGGACATGTCCAGCTTAATAAACATAGCCTTCTCCTTGGACTTGATCATGGAACGGATAGCCTCAGTAGCTACCACTATCCCATCTAAAATCTAACAACCCTCCACAAAGCCACTTTGCTCCTCTGAGATCAGCATAGCTGGCCACTTTTTTAAACTTTCTACAATCAACTTAGAAATAATTTTATAAACTACATTATAAAGGGAAATTGGACAAAATTGATTTGAGTGATCACCCCCTCCCCCTTGGGAATGAGAGCCAAGAATGTAGAGTTCAGGGCCTAGAGCATTTGTTTGCTATTCTGGGATTCCTGTACCACCACCAATAAGTCAAATTTGATAATTTCCCAAAATTCCTAAAAAAATCAATCAAGAAGCCATCTGGACCTGGAGCCTTTCCTTTTTTCATCATGAAAACAATCTTCTTTAGTTCCTCTAAGGCTATTGGTCTCATCAACTGCTCCTTCATATCCTAGGAAACTAGAGAGGGAATACAAGAGAGTACATGATCCTCTACAACCTCTTCCCCCTACCATTCATCTTTAAATAAAAAATCAAAATACTACACAGCCTTGTTATAGATATCCCTCGTAAAAGACATAACCTCTCCCTTGTCTGTCACCAAAGATGCTATCACATTACCGTGTTGTCTGGCTCTTACCAAATTGAAGAAGAAGGTGGTGTTCTTGTCCCCCTCTTGAATCCACTTGATCCTAGCTTTCTACTTCCAAAATATTTCCTCTCTCAGCTCCCATTCCTCCAAATTCTTCATAGCCCTTGCTTCCTCCCTCAACAAAAACTTAGATAACCCCTCCTCCCTGATCAATTTGGTAATATCGTTCAGCTCCATTTTCACCTCCTTTTTCTCCTAGAAGATGTTCCCAAAGCTGAGATTATTCCATCATTTGAGATAGTACTTCATGAATTAGAGGAGCTTAGCAAAAATATACATTACTATACCAGTAGCAAGCCTCCCTACTCTCCACCAATCAGCAACTCATCCAAATAGGTCTGGGTCCCTGAGCCACATGAGTTGAAACTTGAAAGGTAGCTTCTGATGCAAATGAGCAGAAGAAATGGTAAGCTTAATGGGCCAGTGATTTGAGCCTCTCTAGTCTAAAATCTCAAATCTCAAAGACCACAAGCTGCCCACCCAGAAACAAGAGGTCATAAATCGGTCAATGCGCTCAGCAATGTAGCTGTCACCCACCCTTTTGTTTTTCCAAGTGAACCAACCATTACATGGCTTAATATCCACCAAGTTGAAATTTGAAATCTTATCTCAAATAAAAATGGAAGATAGATCCAATCTTGCATTACCTCCCTTTTTTTCTGTTAAGTCCATAATAGCATTAAAGTCACCAGCCATAATCCATGGCAGGTAAGGAAAGACACTGCAAACCAGATGAATATTATTCCAAACAAGAAGCTTACCTTAAAAATATATAGGGGAATAGACATTTGAAAGAATAACATACTCCCCTAACTCAATGCATAAGGAGACCATAGTTAATGAAGATTTGAAGGTGATCCAAGACACTGATTGAACCTTTCATGGATTCTAGAGACAAACCATGCCTCCTGCAGACCCCTAGGCACTGATGCACTGACATAATCCTTGCCTCCATAGCTTAGGTGAAATACCCATAATGTACTCCACTAAAACCTTTATTTATTGAAGAAAGAGAATATCTGGACAGTGATTCCTAACTAGTTCCCAAACAGCTTTTTGTCTAGGACCATTGTTCAAGCCCCTTACATTCCAAGAGATAATAATCATTTCAGGGGAGACAAGAAGTGGGAATCTAAGGTCTTGACTGACCCTGACTCAACCAAATTTTCCCCAATCATCTTTATCCTCTCCATGTCCTTCTTCTATCCCAATTTAACACTTTTCTCTAAAGCCCCCTTCTTACCATCTTTCTAGAGAATTCCTAGGTGAGGAGGAGCCTTACCTCGCTTATCTATCTCTATAGCTAGTATTGGGAGATCCCTAACCTCTACTCCCTGAACCAGATCAGCATTTGATTCAAGGGTAGTCTATTCCCCCACCTGCCCATCCATGATCATAGGTAAGGTAGCTTCCTCTGGAAGTGTTGAGTGAGAAATGGAAGAATTTTTGGCCATTCCAGACCCCCCCCCCATCGCAAGCTGCTCCACACTAATTAATCCTGGGTTAACTTCTTTCTAGCCCAATTCATCTAATACCTCAAACCTATTAAATGAATCCTCATCCTATCACTCTATTAGGGACCTATTATGACCTCTGTTGTGGCTTTGGGCCTTAACCTGCACAAAACCTTTAGGATCCTTGCCAACACCAACTCTAGATTTCTTCCCTTTGTCAACACCATTGGTGCTACTCAGAGGAGGTGGGGGTGAAGGTTTTTGTTGTTCCATTTTATCCTTTGGGCACCTTCTCACCAAGTTTCCATACTCATGACATAGGTGGCACCTGAAAGGGAGGGTCTCATAGTCCAATTATTGCACCCAAGAGTATGAGCCCGCACACATCTCCATCACATTTGGCAAAGGTCTACTTAAGTCAATTTCCATGCAAATTTGAGCAAAGGTCATGACTTTCTTACCTAAGGTTTGTGTAGAAGACCCCACTGGCTTTCCTAGCATTGAAGCTATCATTTGAAGAACATCTTGGGGCATGGACAAGGTCTGCAACTCGTCGCCAAGCTAGGGCAATCATGCCCTAGCTTGTTTCAGTGATTCTTAAGGCTATGAAGGTGAGGGTAGACTGTTCAGCAAAGGAAGGCAAAGGGAGGCAGTCATTTAAGTGGAGGTGGGGTTCAAGAGGGGCACGACTATGGCTAAGAATGAGCTGACTAAGGCTATGTTGGATAAGAGTTTTAGTGAAGTGGTAGGCAGGAATACGTAGGGGCAAGAAGCTAGGATGTTGGTAAAGGTAGTTTTTAGCCAGACTCTAGGGGATTTTGACATAAGATCGATGGGGGGATCAAGGATTACAAAGATTAATGGATGCCTAGAGCACTACAAGGAGAGACCAAAGCTGGTAATCTCTTTTGATATGATAACTAAAGATGTGGAGTATTACTCCAAGCACTCATTATACTGCAAGTTTTTGGGACTAAGAGTCTCCCTTCCTTTTTTGGAGAGTTGGGCTCGAAGAGTGTGGGAGCCAGAGGGTGAGATGGAGGTTATGCTACTGGCAAATAATTTCTTCATGGTTACGTTCATATGCTTGGCTAATAGAAATAGGGTTTTTGAAGGCGGACCTTATTTTTATAATCAGGTTGGGCTCTTTGTGAAACCATGGCATGTTGGATTTAACCCTACTAAGGAATTGCCAAATAGGGTCCCAGTGTGGGTACATTTACCCAAAATGCCAATATATATTCATCTTGGGTAGTTATTTTAGTACCAGTTAAAAATAAAATAAATAAATGTCTTTTTGTTGATTTTAGGAATTTGAATCAAGCTAAAGACAAAGATAATTATCCTTTCCCATCACTAGATAAGGTAATCCAAAAGGTCAATGGATCTAAGAAATTATCTTTTCTAGATGGATTCTTAGGTTACAATAAAGTTTTAGTTAACAGAGAAGATCGATCTAAGACAACCTTCATAATAAAGTGGGGCACACTCACTTATAAGAAGATGTCATTTGTTTTGATCAATACTGGTGACATCTTCTAGAGAGCCATGGACATTATGTTTGAAGGACTAATGTAAGTGCATTATTATGTACATGGATGATTGAATAGTATTTTTTAAATGCAAGTCAAACCGTTTGTGGCACTTGTAGAGCATATTTGAATATTTCCATAAGTTTAGCATTTCACTCAATCCAAATAAATGTATTTTTTATGCAATAGAAAGTAATCTTCTTGGTCATGTAATTATGAGAGAAAGTATGTCAATTAATCTTTAATAAGATGATGACATTACCAAGATTCAATTACCAAATAGTAAGATAGAGTTGAAATCATTTTTTAGTAAATTAAATTTCATGTGAAAGTTCATCTTAGGTTTTGTTGAAATAACTAAACCATTGAATGCCATGTTAAAACAAGGAGCCAAAGTGGAGTGGATGCTTACTTCAAAGAGAACATTTCAAAAAACCAAGGATGCCATAATGCAATCCTTTGTTTTGGTCAACCTAGATTATGTAAAATATTTATATCTGTAATCTTTTACATACAATCAATATATTTCTTACTCAAAATATGGAATATGGAGAGAACCCTATAGCCTTCATGAGTACCAATTTGAAGGAAGCTGAATTAAAATACCCTATTCTAAACAAGTAAGACTACACATTAGTTAAGGTAATGAATATATTATGAAATTACATATTGAGAAACAAAGTATATATTGTGGATCCATATCCTTCTATCAAAATGATGTTAGGATAGAATGAGCTTGGAGAAAGAAGAGGATGATGGGACTTAAAAATTCAAGAGTATGACTGCCACATCCCAATTTCTCTCAAAGTTGAATAACCTATTTGATCGATGGATTATAATAGTTGTTATTTAATTAACTACTATTTAATTAAGATTTATGTCATATGTTAATTATGGGACAATTATATGTTGCTTAATTTACATGATTGATTTGATATGAGATAGATGTAATTTTATATTCTATACATTATGATGATGGTTGTTAATTAATAGTAGTATTTTATGGATATAATCATGTTTTAGGCTAACTACCTTCATTGTTATGAGGTGGATGTAGGACAAATCCATCCATTATATTATGATGGAGGGAGAGCATCATCAAAGAGGATGGTGTAGATGGAGGCATTGGGGAATGTCAGAGAGAGAAATTGGAAACCCACACACACCACATAGTAGAATAACATGTTTTGTGCTTATTGTGAGTTAGATAGCTATGGTATGTTTTGATTTATTTTTATGTTAGTCTATTGTGATAATTTATTATTCTATGATCATGTTGTTTATTTTCATAATTTCACTAATCATGGGTAAAGACTTTATGGGTTTTTAGAACAAATTGGACTATGTAAGAAATTATATACATACACACACACATACTCAATGATATAAAAATACATATATATTTGTATATTTATATACATATATATATCTTAAGGATGGGGATATTCAAATGCAATCTATGTGTATTGGTTTTATAATCAATTTTTGGTATTTGTATAAATATATTTGAAAGTTATTGTTTTTTTATGAATTCTATTTGCATTGGTTTTAAAGGGATTTATAAACTATGGGTATGGGATTTACATGTCTCTATTTTTAAATCCTACAACATTCCTAAATATACATATACAAAATTAGGGTTTATTTCTAGTCAAGTCATAAACATATGAACTCTTGTACCTAGTAAGGATGCCAACATTAGATATTTAGTTGATTAAATAGTATATTGATTTATCTGAGTTATACTATTATCAATTGTACTTATTATATATGGAGTGTGTAAGTGTTGAGGTTGAGCTATGTTATAAGTCTGAGTATTTGAGTGTATAATTACTTGTATGAGAAATTTTTAAGATTGATATTGAGGAATTAATTTACAATATTCTTAGACATAGATGAATTGCTTATTATCTATACAAATCAATTTGGACAGTGTAATAAATAAGGATGAGTTATTGGTTATCAATTGAACCTTTTTGTGGACTGTGTAAATGATAGGATGAGATACATAATCACAAAATTCTCATTTAATATGCTAGTAATTCAAAACTTATTGTGAATTGATTGATGATTGTATTTAGAAATACATGATTGTATTTAGAAATATTGTATGATGGTGAATTGATTAGAGGAGTGTGTAAGAGAGTAGGTAAACCTTAGGGAAGTGTATAGGAGATTGTTATGTCAATATCAAGTGGTGATATAGGGGAAAAAAATCATATGAATCACCAATGGTATTCCCACCCCTTTCATGGTATACCCTTCAAGGCATGCACTCATAGAGATTGAGACTCAATGAGTTCCTATAAGAGAGATCATCAATAATTGATAAAGTTTGAATATATTATGTGTATACACCATGGATCCATAGTGATGCAAAACATATTTAATATCTAGGGTGAATCATATGAGCATGTCACATTCTAATGAATCTACCTTATAATCAACCAACTTGATGCAAGTTAAACTGTTATGTATCTTTGAGTTTGTGGTTATGGCTTGGTTACACTAGATCCTCTCTCTATATCTATAGCCATGGTGGTAACAATGGTATCTATTATTATGGTACAATATATATTACTCTCCCTCCTTAGAACACAAAATAAACTCTTCTCTTTCATTACCATCACCATCAAAAATCCCTTACTTGATGAGGTTATATAATGGAAACCCCTACCCATGTCTCTGTACTTCCCACACCACGTTACTCCCTCATGTGTCAAGCCAAAAATTTAGGTTCCACTATATAATTATCAAATGTGGAAACCCTAAATATTTTAATACATGATGTATTAAATGTATCTCCACCCACCAAGGATAGTATCTTATAATCCTTAGTCAACCTTGTAATCCATTAATTATTTATGTATGTTGGCCTTATTTATACAAGAAACCTATAATTCATGCTCAACATATATAAAACAAAATTTAGTCAAATATTTTTCTACTATTTGCTCTTGAAAATTTTAAATTATACTCTCTTGTTCATTATTTAACCTACTATTTATGTTTAATGTTTTTTTTGGTTGAAGTATAATTCATTTTATTCTTGAATAGATTGAATTAACTAACCTAAATTAACTCATGAGATATTTCAAATGAAAAAGATGAGGTTTCAATATGTGAAAGGTATTTATATCTTTGAATAATGACTCTCCTTCTGAAATCAAACTTGTTAATGGACAATGAAATGCTAAAAGAAAAGACTCTTGACTATTATGTGCCTAGATTGAAACACTTTGATGGAGAGGTGTGTGATCATAAATTTTATACAAGTGTCCTCAAATTTTATTTGGTAACCCTATACATGTGGTTTAATAGTTTCTTAATTAAGTTTGGGGATCTCTATAGCTAAACTGGGCATCTTCAGAGCTAAACTAGGCATCTCCAAAGATAGACTAGTGATATTTGGAGCCAATCTAGGCATCTCCAAAACCAAATTCTCTTATTTTATATAACTTGTTAACTCTTCCTTTAGCTCTTGAATGTTCTATTTTTCTTTTAATTTCTCATTGTGAGGGATTGAACTTTATTTTTCCTTAGTAATTTTTTTGATGGTGAGCGAAGGAATATTCAGTGTTTTTCATGAGCACAACTAAAAATTATTACAATCTATAGCATTTACTCTTATAGTTATCTTGTTTAATTCCATAGATAAAGTCTACTTGTCTATTATTGAGGTTTTCTAATATTTGTGTAGGTAATTGAGGCTAAATTACTTATTCATTTTGTGGAGGCTAGTTGGTAGGAGTAGGAATCGACACTGGTTGAAGTGGAAACCTTCTTTATTGATTAAATTATTATTGAGGTACCCATTGTTTATTTATCCATGGTTCTTGATTTGGCTATGACACCCATGGATATTGTGATGTCCAATATTTTTGAGACCAAGTTGGTGGTCTCCATAGTTTTGGAGGTGTTTTTCCATCCCATGACATCATCTATGGATTAGAAGGATATCTGGGAACAAAGTGATTTCAATTTTGATTATAATAAAAATGTTCCCTTGTCTTTTAATGTAATTGACTTATTTTTTTGGTTTGCTAATCTATTTCAATTGATTCTTAATGAGAATAAATATATAATTATTTGTGTCATGGTGATTTGCATCATAAATACCACACATATCTATCCTATCTAAATGGCAGTCTTGGAAGCCATGTTTCAACCTACATTTTGGGAAATACATAACTAGAGGTTTAGTAATGGCATTAGATTTTAATTTTAATCCATCTAGTGTGGTATTTAATTGAACCAAAATGATTGTATTAAGTTTCGATAACTCCTCTATGAGATGTCATATATCATTACTTTCTTTCCCCATTTTCAACTTCTTAATACTAGACTTCATCCTTGAATATTCTTACGTAGTTTAACAATTTCATTGAGAGTTAGTTTATTCACATCTCCTTTTACCATTAATTTCAAGGACTTTCGATAAGCATCATCTAATACTTATAATTAAATTGTCTTATTAAGGTCTTCATTCAACTCATTTACACATCTTCTATAGACAGAATGAATTGGTTTAGATAATATTCCATATCATATTTTTTTAATATACTCAAGAGCTTATCATTTATATATATTATCCTACAATAGTATTGATATTTTTCCAACAATCCATTTTCTCTTTCATCCCATGAATGAATGTAATCTTTCTGCAAGCCCATAAACAACCTCATAGCTGAATCCTTAAGTGTAAAAAGAAATAATTTTAGTTTTTGATTATCTATTCTATGGTCATAAGCTTGACATAATACTTTGAACTAAAAAAAGAATTGGTTAAGATCTTATATTTTCATCCCCATAAAATTAGGCAATATGGATGGGGATATATTATTAATTGGGGCATTATCATCTTGGTCTAGGATAATAAGATAGGTAAAAGTTCTTCCTTTTGGTTGAGCTCTATTTGCCCTAGGTCTATTTTGTAGATTTAGTATATTTTTTAGATTGTCTCCCATGTTTTTACAATCAATGTTATAAATATTTTTCCTAGGATGGTGTTCTTAGGAATATATCTTTCCTTTGAATCTTTTGGTTTATTCATAAATTTATTTTATTTATGGAAAGTTTTTCTTATTAACTATCAACTTATGAATTTATACCCTACTAACACCTTAAAATCCCTAACAAT
Source organism: Torreya grandis (assembly GCA_037957365.1). NCBI lineage: Eukaryota > Viridiplantae > Streptophyta > Pinopsida > Cupressales > Taxaceae > Torreya > Torreya grandis. The sequence goes on from JARHVA010004855.1 coordinate 71,536, forward strand.
AGTGCCAAAAATAATGAGGTTGTCAATCCTCTTCATTTAATCTACTAAGTTAAGTTGATGTCATATGAAACTAGGGTCAATGTCCAATGAAAATCAAAAATAAGATATGTAAGATAGTGGCTAACAATTTTATGTTTGGGAGGAGTTGTGAATAATTTACTCCTAAATCTCTAATATACTTACTCTGAATTAAAATCTAATCTATTACTTTTGAAAGCAAACACACTTTTTGAATGAAAATTATTATAAGAGAAACACACTTGCTAGAAATGAAATTTATTTTGAAATAAACATACAATTAATGTAAGTTACTAGAATTAAAATTGATTTGAAGAATAAATGATTTGAAATTCAAAGTTCTTAAACTAAACTTGATTGAAACACACATGCATAAACACATAGACCTATAGGTTAAAATATATAACATAATAATTTGTATAAAAAAATGAATGATAAAGTCTAAGACACAATAATATGAAATAAATATATAAATACCAATATAAATCCTACTTTTTTGGTTGAGTAGGCCCTTGCTCTCCCTTGGAATAGGATTAGAACAACACTTAGCTTTGTGGAAACTTCATGAAATTAATTTATCATTACTTCTAAAAATGATTACAATCTAAAAATGAAAATCTTTGTATATTATTCAACTTCATACTTTATATACACACACAATATTATTTTAATATTTAATACTTACTAACACTTTCTCTCTTACAAGAACTTGTCGAGTCTCAATCTCTTTGAGTGCATGCCTTAAAAGGTGTACTGAGAAAGGGGTAGGTAGATGATTGGTGCTTCATAATATTATTGTGGATTTGTATCATTCCTACCATTATTTAAAATTACTTATAATGTCTGTTTCTATTCAAATTTTGCTTTCTATATTCAAGAGAAGAATTAAGAAACTAAGAGATGGTCAAGGCTTGTGTACCTGGATGTAGTCTATGCACCGTAATCCAGACGCTGTGAGTACTCCTCTTTGGCTGTGGAGGAATGACACCTGCAAAGAAAAGAGACTTGGACAAAAGAAGGCGTTAGATGGATAGATGGTGGGTTGCCAAGTGAAAGTTTGATCCCAGAAGTATAAAAACTTCCTTAAGGGAGGTCAACCCACTAGTCAATAAAAATAAAAGTCTGATAAAATACAGAATGATTAAATACTGATATGATAAAAGACTGAAAAGGAAAAGGAAGCAAAAGCTTACCTGAAAGATGTTGTCAGACTGATCACAGTCACCGAGGTCGGGGGTGTTTTCGGTGTCGGTTTTCTGGGCTTGCCGACGTCGGTTAGTCTGCCGATGTTGGTTGGGGTAATGACCGATGTCGGTTGGGGCAGTAGTCTGTAGACGGGTCTGGTCGAGTTTCTTGGTCTGTGGACGAGTCTGTGGTCTATTTGATTGGTCTGAGACAAAGTTTTGGGTTCGGGTGAATGGTCTAGGGTCTGGGTCTGAGAGTCTGGTTGAATGGGTAGAGTATATGGTCCGACAGAGGGATCAAACAGAAGACAGGGATAGCAGAGAGACAGGGTTCGGCACTGGTCTAGTTTGGTCAGAGTTTGGTCTGGGGAAAAGGAGTGCTGAATCTAGTTTAGAAACAAATGACTAGAAAACACAAATGAAAACACAGAAGAAAACTTACCCGAGGTGTGCTGAAGAAAGCGTTGCAGACTGGTGTACCTATTATTGGTGTTGCTGGTGATGAAAGTCCCATCGCTGGTGGAGTTGCTGAAGCCAGAATACCTGTTGTTACACCTGAGGGAGAGAATGAGAGGCTTGGTTTGAAGATTGGCAGAGTGGTAGGGTCCAAGAATGGATTGATCATCAGAGTGTTTGATTTCGAGTCTGGATTGCCAGAGGCGCTGAAGAGAGTGAGAGATAATGATGTAGAAGCCGTTATGAAAAGTGCCAACACCGGCACTATCACCGATGTCGGTCGACAGTTGATCGACGTCGGCAGTTGAAAGGCCAGAAAAAGGCTAAAAATAGCCTTTCATCCATTTTCCCAACTATCGGGTCAGCTAGTCCGAGGGAGAAATGGTCGAAGGGGATTAAATGGATGAGAGGAGAAGATGGAATGGGAGTCTTAGGCATTAAATGGCCATGTGGGGAATAAAGGGGATCCAAGGAGGGTATCCTAGGGTGGTGAGGTGGCAAGGAGAGGGAAAAGGGACTTATTTTTAAAAATAGAAGATTATTTCCAATTAATAAGACCTAGGTGGGTTAGGGATAGTCGAAGTGGCAAGGGACCAAGGGGAGAGAGAATGAGGAGGAGGACCAAGGGGTAGACACAATTTCGGTGTCTACATTTGCACCTTTTTGTTTTGTTGGTTGTTCTAGATGAACTGCAAGACAAAAATAGGAGGTGGTTGCCCCAGGTGAGGGATGATGTGGATTTCATCTTGTTGGTTGTTCAAGTGAACTGCAAGACAAAAATAGGGAGAGGATTGGTTGCCCCGATTATGGATGAGGTATTCCTTCCCCCTCAAAGCATGAGTCGAGGGAAGGGAACCTGGAATCAGGTACTGATTTGATAAAGAGTGGATGAAGAAGAGGGGTGAGGGTGAACGCTGCAAAAGTCGTGATTGCGCGTATACCACTGCATGAAATGGTCAGGTCAATTATCACAGGTCAAGGGTTGAGGAGTGCCAAAATTGAAGTAACTGGGCCCCAACATTTAGTTGTCTGCTGATTGGGTCACTCAATCTAAGCTGTAGCTTGAAATGGTCATCGTGTTCCAGGTATCTCGGGCTCAGGAAGTGCTCCCAAAAACATGAAAAAGTCACAAGTAGTGCGGATCAACCGGCTTGCGATCCTATACTTGTGAGGGTCCAAAAAAAAGTCTACGCATAATTTGCTAACCAATCGGGAGGTAGCATATATGAAAAAACAACCAAGGCAATGTGGTCTTGTAAGTGGTCATGGTCGGAGGAGATAGGCATGATCTCCAATGGTCATTGGTCGAAGTGGATGGATGGACGAAAGGATGTGGCCGAGCTAACCTCAGAAAACTGAGTGCTGCCTACATAGCCCTTGTGTAAAAGGGCCTCAGGCCAATGTAGTTCTCCCTAAAAGGGAGGAATGGTCAAAGGGATTGATTGGTCTTGGTCAAAGTGGTCGATGGACTGGATTGGTTTTGGATGAGGTCAAGGTCAAGGTCATGAAGAGGAACGGTTTGCCCATCAGAGAGATGAACAAACGAGGGTGGTCGAGCTAACCCCAGAAGACGTTGTGTCATCTGAGTGCTGCCTACATAGCCTTGGTCTTAGGGCCTCAGACTAATGTAGTTCAGATGGAGGGTCAAAGAGGTCGATAGGCTGGTTTGGGTCGAGGTCAAGGTCAAAATGATGAGAAGAAAATGATGCTACAGCCTTTTCCAATGGTGTATTCTGTAACATTAGTGGAGGGGTCTTTCACTCCTAGCAATTTTCCATATTTGTGATGGATGTATGCTAAAAATGAATTGAGGTCTATTTGTGTTTCAGCAAGTAATGGTTTATGCTTGACATAAATTGTGTCGGGTCGAAAGTTTCCATGTGTATTGGTGTCCATAGAAACTATGTGAATGGTCTAGGTCATGTCGATAGTCTGAAAATGTTTGATGGGTTTGGTTTGGGTTTGAGTTGGATAGATAATGATTTGGTTGGAAGTGTGACCAAGATGTGTCAAAAGCGAAAGGTGAATTGCTCTTTCATTGACAAGGACTAAAATGACAGCATAGATAGGGGTTGTTTAGAAACAAAAGACTCGCTCATGCATTGCGCCATTGACCAGTGGTTGTGTTAGATTGGTAATCGAAGCACTTGATGTTAAGTGAGCTCGAGATCCCTTGAGTATGCAGGGGTGATAGGATTGATATGAGATGGAAGGGGGAACCCTGTATGGTAGGAACAACTTTGCCCCTTTTATAGGTGACCCTGAGAATGACTATAGATAAGTCCATGACTCTAAAGTTTGTCAGTCGATTATTATTATTATTTTTTTTTGTTTTTTTTTGGTGCAGACTGATCGATGCGGGAAGTCTACATAGAGATGTCATTTTGCTTTGTGGTCATGTTGTGAAGCTGATCGATGCGGGAAGCTTCTAAAAAAAAGTGTTGTTTGTAGCAAGATTTAGTCATAGCCATCCTTCGAGGGAGTGGTCTATATTTTTGCTTTATATAAGTTAGAATAGCTGTCCTTCGAGGGAGCAGTCTATTAGCTACAACAATGATAATACAGCTATCCTTCGAGGGAGCAGTCTACTTTTTAATTTGTTTTTGTGACCTTGGATATGTTTTGACATCATGAGTTTTTTTTTTTGGTAGGATGTGGAGTCATGGACAAGACTATAGAAGGTCAAGGGCTCCCTTTTATTAGGACAAGGCACCCATGCATCATAAAAGGGTTGTAGAGGACTTGTTTAGGGGAATAGGGTTGAAGGAATAAGGATTAGGAGGACGAGGATTGCTCAAGGGATGAGCTCAAGTTACATGTCAAGTGGATGAATACTCAGCTAACAGAAGAATGGTCAAAGATGCAACGCATTGAGAGGCTCAGGTTCTGGCCGTCCATCAAGAGAAGACAAATGATAAGTCCCTGACCCATACTTGTGCGTGATGATGAAAGGTCCAAGCCAATTAGGGGTGAATTTGCCTCGCTTACTTCGCTCCATATTGGTCACGTGTTGATTCTCTTTAAGAACGAGGTCTCTGATGTTGAAATCTCATTCTTGCAGATTTTTGTCGTAGGCTCGCTTGATGTGATTTTGATAGACATGGAGATGATTGAGGGTAGCAAGATGGCGTTCATCAAGTAACTCTAGTTGAGCTAAGCGATCTTGATGAAAGTCATCATTGGAGAGAATGTCATGCAAAGAGATGTAGAGAGACGAGATCTGTACTTCGAGAGGTAGGACAGCCTCTGTTTCATACACGAGAGAGAAAGGGGTAGCACCCGTAGAGGTTCAGATGCTAGTGCGGTAGGCCCACAAAGCGAAGGGAATGTGAATGTGCCAATCCCTTCCAGTGTCATTGACCACCTTCATAAGAATCTTAGTCAGAATTTTGTTAGAAGCCTCGGCCTACCCATTTGCTTGTGGGTAGTAAGGCAAAGAAAAGCTGAGTTGGATGCCAAATGAGTCGCATAGTTTTTGGACAGTCTTGTTTTTGAAGGACTTGCCATTATTAGTGATGATTTTGTGAGGAACACCGAAACGACAGATGATGTGGCTATTGATGAAGTCGACAATTTTGTCAACTTTTGTGGAGACGAGAGGAATGGCTTCCACCCACTTGGTGAAATATTCAGTGGCAGTGATGATGGATTGATGATGAAGAGACGAGTGAGGGTTAATCTCACTGATGAGATCTAAACCCCACTGAGAAAAAGGCCAAAAATCCTGAGCAACTTGTAAGGCGTGGCTAGGGAGATGAAGCAAGTTAGAGTGCTGTTGACAATTGATGCAATGCCTAACATAGTCGCTACAGTCTTGATGAAGGGTGGGCCAATAATAACCCAGGTGAAGGATGCGCTTGGCAACTGAGTTTCCACTGAAGTGTCTACCATAAATCTCATCGTGGACTTGTTTTATGGCATGAGAGGCTTCAGTGGAGGTTAGACAGTGAAGGAGGAGGCCGTCGAAGCCTCGCTTATAGAGAAGACCTCCTAGCATGGTATAGCGAGTTGTGCGCTTGATGAAAGCTTGCCACGCATTGTTAGAGAGGTTGGGAGGAATGACAGAAAGAGACAAGTAGTCCACAAGTTGCTTATACCAATCATCTCGTGGACTAGAGTTGACAGTGTTGATATGGTTGATGTGAGGAGAGATGTATGAAGGCAAGGGTACATGATGCACTGTGACAAAAAGTCGAGATGTCGATGATGAAGATGGGATATGCGAGGCAAGAGAAGCCATAGTGTAAGCAAACTTGTTCATGGATCGAGGAACAGTCTGCAAGAGGTAATGGTCGAAAGATGCCAGCAGAAGATCGACACAGTTTTTGTACCTTTGCAAAACTTCGTTTTTACAGAGGTATGAACCGTTGACTTGATTGACGACGAGCTGCGAGTCGCCGAAGATGTTATTAGACTTGATGTGGAGAGAAAGGGTGGTTTGAAGTCCCAAAATTAAGGCCTTGTATTCGGCCATATTATTGGTACAATCAAATTCAAGCTTGAAAGACAAAGGCATGGGCTCCCCTTCAAGAGGGATGAGGATGACCCCCGTACCCCCACCAAGTTGACATTTGGAGCCATCAAAGAACATGGTCATTTGGTAGATGGTGTCATCGGCGGAAAGTGTGGTGATAGACTCGTCGGGAAACTCACACTGCGAAGGTTGATTATCGGGAAGAGGGGCACCCGCTAATTGATCAGCGATGGATTGCCCCTTGATAGATTTTTGCTGGATGAATTTGAGGTCGAACTTAGCAAGCAGCATGAGCCATCGAGCCATACGTTGATTCTGATATGGCTTGGAGTGCATGTATCGAAGAGGGTCAGTGTGGGTGATGACAAAGGTCTTATGGTTGAGAAGATAGTGGCGGAGCTTGGTAGCGGCAAAGACTAATGCCAAACAGAGTTTCTCGGTATGAGTATACCGAGTTTCATAGTCGACCAGTGTTTGGCTGATATAGTAAACCGCTTGATCATGGTGATGCTCGTCTCGGTGCGTGATCATGGCACCTAACAAATGGTTGGTGGTAGAAATATAAAGGTAGAAGGGTTGGTCATCTTTAGGTGAAATGAGGACTGGTGGAGAGACCAGATAGCTTTTGAGGGCTTCAAAAGCCTCTTGACAGTCCTCATCCCATTTAAAGGAGACGTCCTTCTTAAGGAGATGATGAAAAGGTTGGCAGCATTCAGAAAGCTACGAGATGAAACAGCGAATGGACTGGAGCTTCCCTTGTAGACTGTGAAGCTGCCTGAGATTGGTTGGGGGTGGCATCTCGAGGATAGCATGGATCTTGGCGGGATCTATCTCGATGCCACAAAAGGAAATGATGAAGCCGAGGAGCTTGCCTGAGAGGACCCCAAAGATGCATTTCTTGGGGTTAAGGTAGACATTGTATTGAAGAAGGCGAGAGAAGATGATCTTGAGAATGGTCAGGTGATCACGACGAAGCTTAGACTTGTCGAGAAGGTCGTCCACATAGTCCTCCATGATTTTATGGAGGAGATCATGGAAAATGTAGGTCATGGTGCGCTGATATGTGGCGCCAGCATTCTTTAAGCCAAAAGGCATGACTGGATAGTAGAAAGTCCCCCATGGGGTGATAAAGGTAGTCTTGTGCTGATCTTTCAGTGCGATCAGGATTTGGTTGTATCCTAAAAACCCGTCCATGAGAGATAGCATCTCATGGCTGGCCGTGAGATCAACAAGCTAGTCAATGTTAGGAAGAGGGAAGTCATCTTTGGGACAGGCTAGGTTAAGGTCGCGATAGTCCATGCAGATCTGAATCCCCCTAGTCACTTTGGTGACTGGGACGATGTTAGAGACCCACTATGGATAATCGATGGGCTGGATGAAGGAGACAGAAAGAAGGCGCTGAAGCTCCTCTTTGACAAGGAGCGCAATGCAGGGATGCATCTTTTGAAGCTTTTGCCTAACAGGCTTAGCCTCTGGTCGGGTGATAATGTTATGGGTAGCAATGGTGGGGTCAATGCTAGGCATGTCACTGTAAGTCCAGGCAAAGGCCTTGCTATGGTCTGAGAGGAACTGGGTGTAGTCAAGCTGCTCCTGGGCATCTAAAGATTGGCCAATCTTTAAAATGTGAGGAACATCAGAAGAAGGGAGGTTGATGTCAATGGTTGATTCATTTAACATAACCTGGGTCTCAGAAGGGAGGGAACGCTGGATGGAAGTGTCATCAGTGCCCATGTAGGAAAGGATGGCATCATCGTCAACGCAGTGGACGGTGTGAATGGTTGCCAACTCATCCTCTACCATGCTGGGAAAAATGAGAGGGAGAGACCTGGACACCCCATTGAGCTGATAGGTCAGGGGTTCCAGGCAGATGGTGTTTATGAAAAAAAAAACTAGGAGGGATGGAAACCACCAACTCCATAGGTGAAGAAGGAGAAATGGGTGAATTTAGAGGAGATTGGTCAATAGTCGGCTCGGGACAAAGGTCTAAAGGAGCCTGAGTGGGGTCATGATATCCCAGGCCATATCATTTCTTGGCATCATCATCATTGAGCGACTCGATGGGCTGATGGGAACCCTGCTCATAGCGTCCGAAACCAAAACCCTTCCATGCACACCTATAAAGGTAAGTGTGTGCAAAGGCGGGGTTGCCAAGAAATGAGAAGTCTAATGTGAATGGTTGGGGTGAAGAGAGAGGATTGCCGTTGGTAGGAGCTTGATTGAGTCCCCCATAGACAAGGTTGGTTCGGAGGTGAGGAGGACCATAAGGCATGACTATCTCGATCTGATGGTCGTAACTGGGACTGAGATGAAGGCGTCCATACTCTTGCGGAGTTTGGAACATGTCTAGGGTCAACAAGTGATATTCCCTGAGTGATAGTCGTTGGAAGATGTCTTCCATGGGGTCTTTGGTCGTCGCTTGAAGAGGAGGGGTAAGGGCGACCGCCGATTGCGAACTAGTCAAAGCTTCTACGGATGGAGGCAGTGCCGGGGTTGATGGTTTGATAGGAATGAGAACGTCATTGGGACGGTAGGTTGTGTTACAAGTTTTGAAGGGTGAAGGGTCAGCGGGAATGGTATGGACTTGCCCGTCATGCTCAAATTTCACACAACGGTGCAGGGTGGAGGGGACATAGGCCATGGCACGGATCCAAGGTCAGCCCAGTAACATGTTGTATTGAAACTCTCCTTCGATGATATAGAAGAGCTCCGGGACTGTGCGTGGACCAACATGAATGTGAAGGACAACTGTGCCAATGGTTGTGGCAGTGGTGTCATTGAAAGAGTGCAAGATCGCGTCAGTTTTGGAGATGCAATTCTTGGGAAGAGCCAACTGATCAAAGGCATGGGTGGAGATAATGTTGATGCTAGCGCCTCTGTCGATCATAACGCATTTTATGCGTGTCCGATCAACATAGGCAGTGATGAAGAGGGTGGCATCCTGATCTTTCGTGTTAGATGTGGGAATCTCAGAATCGCTGAATGTGATGGAGGCGACAGGAGATAAAGAATGGACGAGGGCAGCGAGTGGTTGGGGATCCTCGGGTTAGACCTCCACTACTTGGAGGGCTCGAATGAGGGCTTGATGATGCTGGGGCGAGGATTGAATGAGATCATAAAGGGACATCTTCACAAGCGTCTGGTGAAGCTGTTTCACCATGGAGTCATGAATCGGCCTGAAAGAGGAAGATGAAGAAGGCTGAGGTACACCAAGGATAGAAATTTTAGGCTTGGGTGCAAGAGGTGGCTTGACGAAAGGGTAGGTCCAAGGAATGGTGGCTTTTTCTTTTGCCTTGTCCTTTTGCGACCTAGTGGTTATATGGATAGCATTGATCTCAAAGATAGGAGGTGAAGAAGGGGTCATGGCCTGCTGGTGAGATGTTGATGTGGTCGAAGAGGTTGGATGGGAAGGAGTCGAGGTCTGGTCAAGAGTTTCCTCAAAGAGAAGAGTGTCCTTCTCCATATAACGGCAAATGACAGCCTTGAGGGCACATCAAGTCTCGATATCGTGTCCTGGCGTACGATGATACAAGCAAATCTTCGTGTCGTCGAACCAGGAGAGCTTGGACCCGAGAGGTTGGAAAGGCCTGATGGGTGGAAGGGTTATGTTGGAAGTCTGCAGAAGTCGATGCAATATCAATGAGTATGAGCCTGTTAAAGGGTCCATGCTAGTTGATATGTGCAAGGTTGGTGACTTTTGCTTAGGCAGAGTTGGAGGAGGCTTCTGTACCACTTTGTGGGTTAATGGTGTGGGGACAGGCAGAGACAGCACTTTCTTTGTGAGAGTACCACCTTTTTAGGAGAGGGTAGGCTGGAGGTAGGTAGAGGAAACAAAGGAGGCAACTGATTTTGATTAGTGGTCAGAGTGGGAAGGATTCTGGTCAGGGTTGAAGGATGGGGGCCCAACAGAGAAGGCAATGGTGATGGGGGAGGAGGCATTTGCTTCTGTGGTCTGGCAGTCTTCTTCGGCTTGTTTAGAAGACTACTACTGGTTAAGGTCTGGTCTAAGTCCACCTTCACTTGCGGGTGAGTGAGGGTAGAGACAGGGCGAATGCCAAGTGACTTGATGGGTTTAGATGGGGCAGATGCGGGTTTTGGTCTTAATGGGATTGGTTGAGGTTTGAGAGTCTGGTTTTTGTTGAGAGTCTTAGGAGATTCTACCTTAGGAGGATTAGCAGCATGTGATGAGAGGGCACGGGCATGTTGAAGGGCTTTAAGATGCTCCCACAATACTTGTTGCGTCACTTTCCTTGAAGGGAGAAGTTCAATTTTCTCCACTAATCGGGAAAATGGCTGAGAAGATGATGGATGAGATTTGGGTCCTTGAGGAGATGTTGACGGTGGCAGGGCTGAAGATAAGATGGGTGTAGCAGCCTCGGACCCATGGCATGATGAAGTTGTGACAGATGCGTCTTCGGTTGGAGATGAAGGAGAGGCAGGTTCTTCCCTGGGTGGAGAAGAAACCGGAGAATGAGGCTCCTCAAGTGGGTAAAGGGCAGGGATGATGGTGCCCTCCACTTGCGATCGAGGAGTAGGAAGGGTCGGGTCCTCCATAGGCAATAGGAAGGAGGATGGTGAGACCGGTGGTGCCAATAAAGTCAAGGCATCCTCCAAGATGAGAGGGGTTGACAGAGAACTAACTAGGGAAGGAGGCTCGTCCACATGTGATGGACTGATAGATGGACTAACCTCTTGAAGTTGGTCACGGATGAAGGACGAGACTATATTGACTGTTCGAATGTTGTGTTCATGAGTGTCGTCAATTAAGGTCTGGACATTATTTTGGGTCGGCAGATGATTGGGGAAAGGTTGCTTGAAGATGTCAATGGCCTGATTAGGGGGTGCATTGGGATTGTCTAGCACGAGGTCACCCCTTTCAAGCATGTCCTGGATTATGTTTTTAAAATTTTTGCAGTTCTCTGTGTCATGTCCTTTAACATGGTGGAAGTTGCAGAAGTCATGTTCCCTATACCACGCGGGAATGGCGTGTGAGGGATCAAATTGTGGAGGAGGTCAGGCCTGGGGGAGATTGAGAACCCTCTGTTTAACAATTTTTTCCAGCACAGACGCATATGATTCTCTAAGAGGAGTATACCGTCGTTGTACGTATCTCTGCTGGAATTGACGGGTGGCGCTCTGAGATGTGGATGGCTCAGGCTGATTGTTTGAAGGTGAAGAGGATGAAGGTCTAACGACCACAGCGTTAGCTAAAGCTTTAGACTTAGGATTGGATGATGATGGTTTAGAAGAAGAGGAGTCATTGGTCTTAGAATTGGGATTCTTGTTCCACAACTTGACTTTATTCTCCTCGATGGCATGCAACTCAAGTTTGTGGGCCATCGTGAAGGCTTCGTCGAAAGTGCGGAAGGTCTAAACCCTCAAAGTGGAAGAAATATGTCTAGCGCAGGCTTGGGAGAAGAGCTCAATAAGTTCGGGATGGGGTAAAGAAAAGGAGAGTTGATTGATGAGACCTCTCCATCGAGCAACGAAGTCGGCTACGGATTCGTCCTTGAATTGATGGATAGAATAGAGGTCTGTGATCGAGACCTTCTTGGAGATGTTGATGGAGAAGTGATCGAGAAAGAGCTGGGCCAACTATGTGAATGTGAAGAGGGAATGGCTGGGAAGGGAGCTATACCAGTCAAGCGCAGCACCTGAAAGAGACATGGGAAATGTGCGTAAAAGCAATGCATCGTCATGGGCAATAAGGTAATAGGCATGTCTGAATTCCCGTAAGTGTTGTTGTGGGTCTTCCTTGCTTTGAAAGTGAGAAAATTTTGGAAGTTCCCACTGGCTAGGATATGGCCTGATTGGGATGGAAGGATGAATGGGCTCATTGCAAATTTGCTCGTAAGAGAGAGCATTGCGTGAGCTAGAAACGGAGGTCTCTAAGCTGGACATCTTGTCCATTAGCATTTTGATGATATCTATCGACGGATTGACGGGTGGAGCGCCCCCTAGGTTGTAGGGCACTTGGAAGAGGCTAGAGGAGGCATACGATGTAGTTGGTTGTGCCTGTAAGGGCGCAACATAAGGATAACTAGTCACAGGGATAGAAGAAAAGGCTAAAGGTGGTTGGGTAGAAGGCATAGCTAGGCCTGATGTTGCCACGAGAGGTTGGATTGTGGTAACAGGGGCCAATGGATGGGAAGCCACCCTGGTGTTGATAGGGGCCAGGGTAGGCGGAATAGAGATGACAAGGTTCTAAAAAGGAGTGGATAGCGGTTGAGCGGGTTGAGGTTAACAGGGGGCCGAAACCCTAGTGGAAGTGGTTCCAAAGATGGAGGGAGAGGCCACACCTGGAGGGTTGGTCAAGGTCTGGTCGTTGGTCAAGGTGATAGCTTGAGTGTCTAAAGGTTGAACTACAGACACTGTCGATACGGCCGTAGTCGTGACAAGAGAAGTTGGCATTCCGTAAATTGGATTGCCCAAGGAGTCCCGCGTTCGGCTATGCGTGAGATAGTGCTGCAAGGCCTTGACGTTGAGGTCCAAGAATTGTGTGAAGTCTTGGTCCCCTTCTGGGACAATAGGAGTCTGAAACGGGGTTGGACGAGTAGGAGTTCTTTTGGTCTCCGAGTTGAACTCCATGATAGGACTGGTTAAGGATGGGGTGGACGGAAGTGGTTGACGGCTAGCGTGGTTGACTAAAGCCTTGGCTTGACTACGAGTCAGAACCATTCAAGACAAAGAAGGTTCAGGTTTCAGAAACTGTGTTCTTCAGCTTCAGAGAACCAGGATGAAGTTTTTAGTAGAGAAAGGATAGGTTTCAAGGCTGTTGTTTTGAAGAAAAAGGACAGTGACAGAGACTGACGTCGGTTGTTGAAAAACCGATGTCGGTAAGAAAGATGGCCGACGTCGATCAGATAACCGATGCCGACAAGAAGAGGAAACTGATGTCGGTGATAAAATTGATGTCGGTGACTGTGTTTTCCAGAGACCCAAAAGATTTGGAGATTCTTGGAAAAACAATGAAGAAAGCATCCTCACACACTCAAACAAACAGATGAGAAGAGAAAAATAGAGAGAGACAGACAGGCCCTAAGTGATAAATCCTAAGAATTAACTTTAGAATCTTGTGGCTTATGCCTTAGATGAATGTTTGGGGAGATTGGCTGTTAGAAGGGTCCTAGGAGAGGCAGTCTAGAGCTGGTTTCGGGTCTTGTTTAGGCACTCAAAAGTCTGTGTTAGGTTCGGTACGTGGCCTGGTGCTAAGGAGCAAGCTCCCCTCACTTCACAATTCTAGTGGTAAGCTGGTCTCGCTTAGCCAAGATATACCTCACCTAGAGATTATCCTCCACCAGAGAACAGAGTGGGCTTTCCCCTTGGTGATGAAATCCAAGTGAGATTGCCAAGTAGGGGTAAGGTATCCGCTGGGGGATGAAATCCCAGTCGGGCCTTGTCTCAAGTAAGTTTTATGTTTGTTTTAGTGCATGTGGTTTGGTAGTGTAACATCAAGTGATCTACGATTTATTCAATATGCATTTTGCTAATTACTAGGTGTGGACTAATGCAAGCACAAGCAGAAATGCAATGCAAAGTGTTTTAATTCCCAAGTCAAAATGTGAGATTTGGATGAAAAACAAGTTTGAGAAAGGGTTCAAGAGTATGATGCTTAGACTAGTCTAGAAGTGCAAGAAAGAAAAGAAAGATTCATTTTAGTCCTGCTTATGATGTCATTTGGAATAGAAGAAAGAGACGAGAAGGGAGGAGCCTAATGCACCTAAATGAATGACAAGAAAAGGAACCCAAGGAAGAACCTAAGGTCCCACCGGGCATGCCAGAATGTTTCTATTCAAATTTTGCTTTCTATATTCAAGAGAAGAATTAAGAAACTAAGAGATGGTCAAGGCTTGTGTACCTGGATGTAGTCTGCGCACCGTAATCTAGATGCTGTGAGTACTCCTCTTTGGCTGTGGAGGAATGACACCTGCAAAGAAAAGAGACTTGGACAAAAGAAGGCGTTAGATGGATAGATGGTGGGTTTCCAAGCGAAAGCTTGATCCCAGAAGTATAAAAACTTCCTTAAGGGAGGTCAACCCACTAGTCAATGAAAAGAAAAGTCTGATAAAATATAGAATGATTAAATACTGATATGATAAAAGACTGAAAAGGAAAAAGGAAGCAAAAGATTACCTGAAAGATGCTGTCGGACTGATCACAGTCGCCGAGGTCGGGGGTGTTGCCGGTGTCGGTTGTTTGGGCCTGCCGATGTCGGTTAGTCTGCCGACATCGGTTGGGGTAATGACCGACATCGGTTGGGGCAGTAGTCTGTAGATGGGTCTGGTTGAGTTTCTTGGTCTGTGGACGGGTCTGTGGATGAGTCTGTGGTCTATTTGATTGGTCTGAGACAAAGTTTTGGGTTCGGGTGAATGGTCTAGGGTCTGGGTTTGAGAGTCTGGTTGAATGGGCAGAGTATATGGTCCGACAGAGGGATCAAACAGAAGACAGGGATAACAGAGAGATAGGGTTTGGCACTGGTCTATTTTGGTCAGAGTTTGGTTTGGGGAAAAGGAGTGCTGAATCTAGTTTAGAAACAAATGACTAGAAAACACAAATGAAAACACAGAAGAAAACTTACCCGAGGTGTGATGAAGAAAGCGTTGCAGACTAGTGTACCTATTATTGGTGTTGCTGGTGATGAAAGTCCCATCACTGGTGGAGTTGCTGAAGCCAAAATACCTGTTGTTACACCTGAGGGAGAGAATGAGAGGCTTGGTTTGAAGATTGGCAGAGTGGTAGGGTCCAAGAATGGATTGATCATCAGAGTGTTCGATTCCAAGTCAGGATTGCCAGAGGCGCTGAAGAGAGTGAGAGATAATGGTGCAGAAGCCGTTATGAAAAGTGCCGACACCAGCAATATCACCGATGTCGGTCGACAGTTGACTGACGTTGGTGGCTGAAAGGCCAGAAAAAGGCTAAAAATAGCCTTTCATCCATTTTCCCAACTGCCGGGTCAGCTAGTTCGAGGGAGAAATGGTCGAAGGGGATTAAATGGACGAGAGGAGAAGATGGAATGGGAGTCTTAGGCATTAAATGGCAATGTGGGGAATAAAGGGGATCCAAGGAAGGTATCCTAGGGTGGTGAGGTGGCAAGGAGAGGGAAAAGGGACTTATTTAAAAAAATAGATGATTATTTCCAATTAATAAGACCTAGGTGGGTTAGGGATAGTCGAAGTGGCAAGGGACAAAGGGGAGAGAGAACAAGGAGGAGGACCAAGGGGCAGACACGATTTCGGTGTCTACAATGTCTATCCATTTACCTCTTATGATGCCTCTCTAATATCTTGAAATCCTAAAATTTGGTTAAGTTTGAAATCCTAGAACCCTGATATTTAGTTAAGTCTAAAATCTAGTAGGACCCTCCAAAATATATAATTTGCATTATATCTCCTAGAGGTCCGAAACCATTATTAAATCATGTAAGTATAAATATAAAATATAACTTAAAGTATAATAAACTAATTTTCCATGTCTAAATGTCAAATTATACTTATATTGTTATTTTAAATGTTTATTTTATATTTATACTACCTATTTCAACATGTTTCATGCCATTATACAACTCCCTAAGCAATCTCGCCATCCATAATAGACTTCACTTAAGAAAACCCCCTTTTCTAGTCTTTATAGTACACAATTGACTAAGTCAACTTAATTCTTAGGAATTTTATGTGTTATGGGACTAAGTCAGTCCAAGCTGACTTAGTCTAAGACCTAATTATATTTCTAAAGAACTAAATCAGATTGGGTTGACTGTGTTAGTTGAAACTTAGGAAAGGTTTAGGGTTATATCTGAATATATATATATATATATATATATATATATATAGACACACACACACACATTATTCACCTCATTTCTAATAGATTCAATCATTCACTCTTGCTTATTTAGAATCTACTCTTTTATAATTCTAATTAAGGAGTCATTGCGTAGGGTTTCGTACTTATCTTGGAGAATTGAAGCCTTTCTTATGGAGAAGTCTTTTAGATGCATAGGAAAACTCTTGTATCCTAGAGCTAAACTATCTTTGTTATACTTACAACTATAAAAACCTCTTTCAAAGTACCATTAACCAAGGGAGAGATTGAGCTTCGATGAGTTTGTCTTCAAGGTAAGTATTCCTAACTCTTACTCCTCTACTTTGGTAGATAAAAGTAGCATAAGTAATGGTTAATGAATGTATTATTTATCCTTACTTAATATTAACCCTACATTGACTTGAATAGGGTTCTTATTTACATGTTTATTATTTATTATCCCCTTTTTGTGCCACATGATTTGGTGATCACTAGATTATATTTCACTTTACTTTTTCATTTACTTTGTGAATAAGAAAACATAGGACCTAGCTAGGGTTATTTCATGGTGTTGTTTTACTAGAGGTTTTGGAACCCTCTCTAGTGATGTCATTGTGGTAATGGACCCATTGGTTAGGTCTAGAGGATCCATCTTGGCCATGAACCTAAATTTATAAATTTATAAACAAGTGAAAGTGTAAGTGTGATTTATCTTCTCTGAGATAGGATTGATTTTTAGGTCAACTAAATTTTCCCTTATATACATACTAGTGAACCTGACGTTAACTAACCCTTATAAGTTTTATTTTACATATTCATTTATTATCATCTATTATATATTTTTATTTTTATAGTACTATATTTAATCTATTGATTATGTATAACATTATGTGCATAGGTTTTAATACACAGTCAATTAGACCAACTCCATTTGGATTTGTGTAGGTCTTCTTCAAATACAGGTAATTGGATTAGCTCAATTGACTTAGTTTTCTTCATACCTACAAGTTTTCAAGCATAATCAACATAGCCAACTCTTCTATCAAGTTTTAAAAACACAACCAAAACATTTGACTCTGTTATAAGGTTTTACAAACAAAATAAACACAACTAAATTTATTAGCAGGTTTTACAAAAATAGTTGACACAATCGACTTTGTTAGTAGGTTTTACAAACATAGTCAACATAGCTAACACTATTAGTAAGTTTTATAAACATAGTCAAAATAAATGAATCTATTAGTATATTTTTAGTATAAAAAATATTAACTTCAGAATTTTAAAAAAGTATCAGGTTCATTCTTACCTTCTTAGTCATTTATATTCTTCATTTACAGTCTTATTTTTCATTATTTTTAGTCTATAAAGCTTTAACCATAAAATGAACTAGGTCAAGTATATTGAAATGGTTATATAACTTGCTTTCCTATCTAAAAAATTGAGTCAACTTTTTCAATTGTGCTCTTCTAACTCTTACTTCAATAGACAACATCAACCCTATCAATTCTATTCTATAATGTTTGCATATAGGGTCACCTAAACCAATTATGTACTCTTAAATCAAATAAATTAACCTATTTTAATAGTAATTAATTCACTTTTAATTTTAGTTGAATATATTCTTAGAGTAAAAAATATATACTAATTAGATGGTTTTCAATTTACCAATTTAGTCACACTATTTTTCTCTTTTGCATAGACTTCTAAATCACATAACACCAAAAAGAACAATTTCTATCCAAGGTCTACCTACTTGGATTTCATCACCAAGGGGGGAATTTGACTTGGTTTTTTGGCCAAGTATAAAGATGTGGTTGATGATATATATTAGAAAATCACCCAACACCTTTATCACTACAGGATTGTGAAATGAGGAGGTAGGCCCCAATACCAAGATAGAACCATCACCAACATATATCCCTTTTAGCCTAAACAACTTGAAACTATCCATAAATTAATTTTTTAGTTATTTCTTATAGCCAACTCTCTATCACATTTATTTCAAAGATTATTATAAATTAAAACATTTGAAGAATATATGCTTATTAGATTAGAATTTACATTTTAGTTTTATTGCTTTTTCTTTGCAAATTATATTTTGTATTGAAAACTTGTACTAGCAATTGTTGATATAAGTTTTGTGTTATGCACTATAATTATATCAAACAAATTGATCTATTTTATTGTGTCCATAATTTAATTTTCTTAGTCATCTATAATTTATCACATTTAAAAAATAATTCCCTATGCTCATAACATAATTAACCCAGTCAACTCAATATTTTATTGGTTGCCTTCCCTCAAAAAATAGTCAACTAGTTTGACTCAATCTATTACAAGTTGTTCTACTTAGATTTCCCACAAAACTAAGTCAAACTATTTGAGTTAGTTATTTATAATTCTTTTACTATTTTTAGCTATTATTGAAAGTTGTAATTGATGTCATGTGTTTGTGTACTATCATTGATGTCAAGAAGGATCAGTAAGGTGAGAGTTATCATTGATTTCATATGCTTGAGGTCATTGATATCAAAGGAAGCTTTAGGTAAATTTTTGGCCCACAAGAAGGTGGCTATGGTCATTGGTATGAGGTTGATTATTTGAGCTTACTAGTGTGGCTTTGTGTGATCAAATGGAGTGTCTTATAAAGCATAGTGAGTAATGGTGAAATGAGTAAATATGGGTATGTGGAGTTTATTGAGGTAGTAAAAGTTTCATGTCTTTTGTGCAGATCTTTAGAGCTTCATGAGTTCAAAGAAAGAGATTATCTTCATATCTTGTGTGTTCAAGAAGGATAGTTCAGTCTTGGGTAGTGACTTATATGGTCTAAGGATACTTGGTGAAAGAAGAATGATGGGAGATATTGAGGATCTTGTCTTATATGTCTATAGGTGAGTTGTGAGCTATAGAATGTGTCTTAAATATCTCAAAGTGGTATGGTGCATAGTAGGTCTATTTGATGGACTAGCTTTTAAGCATGAATATGGCTTTAGAGGCATGGTGATGATGATATGGATGTGCATGAGATTGAATTTGTGAAATTAAAGTGTTAGATCATGTAATAAATGTTTTTAGTTATTCACATGACTCTCAAAGTGAACTAAAAGGGTATACTCTTCTTTAGTGGTCTTCTCATCAACCTAGTCTTAAGACCTTAGGTGGTAAAATGATGTATCATGATCAGGTTTGAAGGATTGTGAGATGGTGTGAGAATGGGTTAAGGTTTTACATGATTATTCAAGTATTTTGGCATATTTTTAGGTCTTGAGTTGAATGAGAAAGTACTAAAGTGGGTTTGAAGGTCTCTTGTATGTGCAAAATGAAGAGATGAAGACCCGAGAAGGATTTTCTCATGCTTGTTGGCATGTGTGACTATTGCATGGGAAGATACACTCTTATAAAGACATGGAAAAGGGTCCTTAATTTTTTTTCCCAAGCTTTAGGAGTTGGTTTTAGGGTTATCATTTTATGAACAAACATTAAGAATGGAAACTAGTATAAAACCCTTATAAAAACCTCATAGTGGCCCAATATGGAAGATCTTGATGGGAATGGATTAGAATGTATTGGATAACATATTTTGGTGATTGAAACATGTAGAGGACTATCCCAAGTACCTCCAATAAATCTATCAGATGAGTAAGTAGAAGCTACAAGAAATCCTTTACTTCTCATAAATTTTGTATAATATGCAGGGTTGACTAAGTTAAAGTTGCACAATGGATGGAGTTTGAAGCTTGTGACTTTTAATTCATGACCATAGTGGGTTTTTTTAACTAAATGGGTAAAAAATTTATTGAAAGCAAAGAAAACTCAGAAATTACAACTCTTTGTCCTGGCTCACTAGCTGAGCCAGTTTCTGAAAATGATTCAAAGGAAGCATCCTAGGATCAGAAATACTCCAAGACGGTCCGTATTCTGAGGCCCATTTGGCCAGACAGTCTGCAACTCCATTCCATTCACGAGGAATGTACTAAAAACCCACTGATTCCAGAGATGTACAGAGTTGAATAATTTGTTTAGTCATAGAGGCCAAATGCCAATCCACATTAGCAGAGATCCGGCCATTGAGAAGATTGACAATTACATGTGAATCTGCCTCACATATGATCCTTTGCCAACCCAGTTGGTAGCATTTTTGCACAGCAGTAAGAATAGCTTGGGCTTCTATAAGGTTGTTTGTATGGAATCTGATATAATACGAAAAGACAAACCTGATCTCACCTAAACAATCTCGTGCCACTCCTCCTATGCCTGTTGTTCCAGGGTTCCCCCTAGAGGAACCATCCGTATTTATCTTCATTACGCCTTCTGCAGGGGGCATCCAATGCCCAGATCGATTAGCAGGATGTTTTTGGTGACGGGGAGTACAAGTCCGTCACACAAGAGGTGCCCAAGATGGACTGTCAGCTAAAGGCGTGACCAGGCGCGTGTGGATGGTAGCCTCCCCTAGGTCCAACACCCCAGCATCTTCACACCTGGCACATAGTGTTTCTTGGATAGACTTTATAATCCATTCCCACACAAACTTTGAGTCTAGTGAACTATCTTGGAATAACCTCCTGTTACGCTCCAACCAGATGTTCCAAAGAATGAAGGAAGGCCCAATTAGCCACGCAATCTGGAGAACAGGGGATTTGGTAGGAGAGTGTCCCAATTGATCCCAAAAATCAATCAGAGAGGTCACATGCCAGCATGGACATTCCCACAAGGTCCACCACAGGTGCCAAATTTTTCTGACAAAACAACACTGGAAGAAGAGATGAGCAGTGTTCTCCTCGTCACCACGGCATAACAAACACATGGACGGTCCTTGGAAGCCTCGCTTGCAGAGGTTATCCCAAGTGAGAACTCTATTATAAGTTAGAACCTAGAGGAAAAAATTGCATTTAGGCCATGAGAATGAATTCCATACACGTTTCCACCACGAGCACTGCATATTACTGAAAGCTTGCCTTGTCAAAGCATGATAGCCAGAAGAGACAGAGTACTGTCTAGAAGGGGTGGCTCCCCAAGCCAGGACATCACTACCCTGTAGTAAACTGCACCTTCTATCAGCCAGAATAAGGGATAGCTCTGATCTCTCTTCCATCGATCCCCCCAACAGCCAGTCTAAAGAATTTTTCCACCTGTACCCAACTACCGTACCCAGGTTGAAAGCCTCTTTATAATGAGCAACCATGCTCCAACCAGCTTCAATGAAAGACTCACCTAGGCCCTGTAAGTGTAGGTGAGAGGAAATGAGAGGATGCTGTCCATCCCACGAGTCATTCCAAAAGAGAGCTTTAGTACCACTATTGGAAATCTAGAAGAGACATCGTTTCACAAGATGAGCTCCGCGCTTAAGGGTATCCCACACCATGGAGCCTCTGCCTTCAATAGGCATTCTAGCAATATCTAATGGATCAATCTCAGGAAAGTATTTTTGGGAGAGGATCTTGGCCCACAAGTGAGAATGACTAGAGCACCACCTCTAGTAAAGTTTGGCAGCCAGAGCTTGGCTAGACCAGATAGCTGAGCGCAAGCCAAGGCCACCCTCCCTCTTTGGCCGACACACGATATCCCATTTGATCAGGCTCCATCGAGTACCTTGCAAGTTACCATTCCAAAGTAATTTTCATGAGAGAGCATCAAATTCTTTGAGGAAATACATCAGAGCGGCCTGCACCATGCTCTTGTATATGGGGAGGGCCTGGATCACAGACTGCAGGAGAATCACCCTACCAGCTGTAGATAGCCACCTATGGGTCCAGTGGTTCACTTTCTGACTTAATTTATCCAGCATATTCTGCCAAAAAAGGTGTGGTTGTCTTCCCAACACAATAGGAACTCCTAAGTAAGTGAGGGGGAGACTCTGAATCTGAAACCTCAGGATAGTAGCAATCCTCCTCTAAATGGCTTTAGGAGTATAAAAGAAAAGGAGAGAGGACTTGTGATCATTAATTTTCTATCCAGAGGTAGCAAGATAAGTATCAAGGATAAGCTGAAAGGCCTCAGCTTCCCAAATTTGGGCTCTCCCTATAAGATCAGTATCATCAACAAACTAGAGATGCATCAGCACAGTCAAACCATTCCCCCATCTCCATCCATGAAGCAGGTTTTGGGAAACTTGAGCTTTGATGAGCCATCCAAGTCCCTCAGCCAAGATAATAAATAGGTACAGAGAGAGCGGGTCCCCTTGGTGTAGACCTCTAGAAGCTCCAAACAACTCAGTAGGTTCTCCATTGATTAGGGCCGAGAAGGAGGTAGTGGTAACACAGCTCATGGTCCAGCGAACCCAATCTTGGCTAAAATCGAAGGCTAGGAGAACTTTGCACAGAAAACCCCAATTCAGCCTATCATACGCCTTTGCCATGTCTAGCTTTATGAACATGGCATGCTCCTGAGAAATGTTCATGGAATGGATAGCCTCCGCAGCCATAACAATCCCGTCAAGAATCTGCCTGCCAGCAACAAAGCCCCCTTGCTCCTCAGAAATCACTGCAGGAAGATAGGCCTTAAGTCTCTCCACTAAGAGCTTGGTAATAATTTTATACACCACATTACAAAGTGTAATGGGTCTAAAAAGGTCTAGCCGATTAGCCTGCTCTTGCTTTGGAATAAGAACCAAGAAGGTAGCATTCAAAGCCTTGAGCATCTCCTTGCTGGAATAAGATTCTTGAATCACTGCCAACACATCCTGCTTGATAATATCCCAAAATTCTTGAAAGAATTTAGCTGGAAAACTGTCAGGACCTGGGGTTTTGCCTTTTCTTAGGCTAAAAACCACTTCTTCCAATTTTGGCATACCAATTGGTCGCATAAGAGAATTATTCATTCCCAAGGTCACAACAGATGGAATGCACTCTAAAATTGTATTTTCAGCCATCTCTTCTATGGGTGGGTCAGCCAAGAAAATATTAGAGAAGTATCGAATAGCCTCCCTGGATATAACTTGGGAGGAGGACAGTCGTGTCCCATCCGTGGCAATAAGGGATTTTATGGAGTTTCTGTTGCGCTTACCCTGCACGGAGTTATGGAAGAAAGCGGTGTTCCTGTCACCTTCCTGGAGCCAATCAATACGGGCCTTTTGCTTCCAATAGATTTCCTCCCAAAGTTCTCATTCTGCTAAGTCCACAATCGCTTGTGATTCAGCAGCACGGAGATCCTCCATCAATCTTGTGTCCCTGATTTACCAGGTAAGGACATCCAGCTAGTTTTGCACCTTTTCCTTCTGAGCGTGAAGGTTGCCAAAATAGTATTTGTTCCAATATTTCAATTTGCGCTTGACATACTGCAGATTTTTGGAGGAGTACATTGCAGTACCATACTCAGGGGCTCCCTGTCTCCACCATTGGGTCATCAGGTCATGGAGAGAAGAGTCACGCAACCACATTAACTAAAATTTGAAAGGTGACTTCTTAGGAGTCTTAACACAATTGATGGATAGCCTGATCGGCCAATGATCAGAACCCCTCCAGTCAAGAATTTCAAAAGAAATCGACATATATCCAGAAAGCCAAAAATAGGAAACAAAGAACCTCTCAAGGTGTTCAGATATGGCAGCATCTCTGCTTCTCCTATTATTCCAGGTGTAGAGGCCATTACAAGGCTTAACATCCGAGAGATGTAAGAGCTCAATGTTTTGTCGAAAGAGCTCAGAGGAGGGTCCAAGCCACATCAAACCTCCACTCTTCTCTTCTAGGCTAAGAACTGAGTTGAATTCCCTAGCAACCAACCATGGCAAGAAGGGGTGGTAGCCTCTGACATGCCGGATATGCTCCCATAGCCTTTGCTGGCTGTAAAAGTCAGTAGGTGCATAAACTGTGGTCACCAGGATTATCTCCCCTATTTCAGTAGAGGAGGCTACCATTGAGAGAGCTGAGATGGAGGACATCCACTAGATTAGAACAACTTTCTTGGGGTCCCATCCCATGGCTATACCCCCAGAATTCCCGATAGCACCAACACATTGCCATTGGCCACAGACCCAAATATTCGGAGCACAAGAAAACAATGAATCCATGGAAATCTTGGTTTCTTGGATGCAGAAAATATCTGGAGATTGATCAAAAACTAATTGACGTGAAGCTTTTTTCCTTGGGGGGCTTTTTAAACCCCTCACATTCCAAGAGATCACAATCATGAGGAAGGGTGAGGGAAGTGCTCATCCAAGGTCTTGACTACCCCTACCTCTACTAGCAAATCACCTATAAGTTTGAGTTTATCATGGTCCTTCCTTTGGCTAGCTCTAGATGGGGCCGAAACCAAAGCTTTCTTAAATGGCCTCTGCATAAGACCCAGGGTAGATGAGATGTCCTTCTCCTTACTGGGTGCCCCCTATCCTTCACTAAATTGGCCCAGTGAACTTCCTTATCTTGTGGAGCTGGAAGAACCATTAGAGCACCATCTTCAGGGGTAAGAACATCCTCTGTGGTCTACTGGACAATCATATCTTGAGTGTCATTGAGGCTAGGATGACACTCCTCTATCCTAGGCTCCCTATCCTGATCATTAAGAGGAAACCCCTCTTCAATTGCCATATTGTCAAGAGCGTCAAAACAGTTAAAACCAGCATCCACATGCTGGTCCATGTTTGGACATTTCTGACCACGCCCTTTAGCCCGGTGGTGAGCTGGGATGAAACCCTCCATATCTAGGCCATTTTCCTTCTCTGAACCTTGTCCCTGACTTGTCAAATTCATCTGAGCCTTTCCTTTTTTTGCTCCATCAAATTGTGCTTTACTGCTACCTGGAGATGTTGAATGTCCATTTCCTTTACCCTCATAAGTTGTCCTTGTCCCTGAGGGCCCATCAGAAGTGTCAGCGCTTTTGGGAGCATGAGGACATTGATGTTGCAGATGCCTGTACACATGGCAAAACTGGCAGCAGAAGGGGATAGCTTCATAATCTAATTGTTGAAGCCAAGAAGCAGAGCCCGAGCAAATTTCCATAGTATTTGGCAAGGGGTTATTCAAATCAATATCAACACAAATACGGGCATATGTAATTACCTTTTTGTCAAGTGATTGGTGTGCTATTGCAGTTGGCATCCCTAGCATGGCCCCGATCTGATGCAGGATGTCCTCATGCCAGAATTCTAGAGGGATTCACAGTAGGCGAACCCACACAGGTACTCGAGAAGGAAAATCCTCAGTTGAGTTAAAACCCACATGCCACGGCTTAATAAATAGCCCAATACGTTCATAAAAGTATAGACCACCTTCAAAAATTCAATTTTGATTGGCCACAGAGGATAAATTCACCATGAAGTAGCTGTTTCTAGCCAGCATAACATCGAAGTCACCTTCCACCTGCCAGGAGCGACGAATCTAGGCATCCAAGGCCACCAAAGGGATTCGAATTCCCAAAAATTTAAAGATTAAGGCATGTGAGGATAGGTATTCCACATCCTCTTTTACAGTGTTTGGATCCAGAACAAGAACAGGTCAGTATTGGCTATGTGGGAGGCAGCCATTAATCTTTTGAATCTTTTCCCGTTCACTAACATATAGGGTCTCTTTATTCTTGGTGCCCATTCCATGGGGGGTATGGTCGCCGTTCTGGCCTGCATTAGAACCATTACACTGGGTTTCCCCAAGTGCGCCCTATTCATCCACTCTCCTCATCGCATCCCATGACCATAGTGGTTTATAATTAGGTTAAAAACTTTAAATATATTAAACCAATCATGATATTTGGCTTATCGCTAAAAATTTAGATAGTGAAGATAATGAGAAAAACTAAGCTGAAGTGAGAATGAGATTAGGGATAAGTTATCATAGACTAAGAATGGATCCAATTGCATGGATTTATTTTTAAATACCTATAAAACATTTCCATTTTTGTTAGATGTTTTTTAGATCATTAAAAATATTGTTCACAAGATGGCCTATCTAGTGAAGATGAGATAGTGAAGATGTAAAAATGAGAGGTTGGTCTATAAAGACCAATATTTATATTTGAAATCATAAAATATTTGTTTTTAGTTGATATAATTATGTTTAATGATCATATAAATTCATTTTAATCTTATTAAATTGATTCTACAGGTGCTCTAAGTCATGTTCACCATGATTGGTTTTCAAGGTAGAATGATAAATATGTGTATGCAAAATGGAATGATGAGATTCAGATGTTGTATAATGAATATTATTTATCAAATTAAAAATTTTATTTATTTTTGGATGTATATTACCTATAAATTCCTTATATAAGGTTTATATTTAGTTTAAGAAGTTGAGATATGGAAGCCAAAAGGGCTTGTCTGGCTAAGCAAGAACTGTGAAAGAGAAGCTTAGAAAATTAGTCTACAAGACCAATAATTGACACTATAAATTATGACCCTTCTATTTGAGTATGTTATATATGTCACATAGGAACTATTAATTTGAATTATAATTCTTGGAAGTTTCCTTATAGGAGTTGAAAACAACATTCATTAGGACTATGTTTTTAGGGATAATGATAGTTTTTTGTGTGTTAGTAAGATTGATGTTCTTAAGTCATTATGCCCAATTTATAAGTATAAAAAGAATGTTATGATGTTATATAGATGACATGGGATATTATTCATAAACTTTCAGTGTTTTAAAGCTCCTAAACTATTGTTTGAGGTCAAATTACTAATGATTGGGTTCTCAGCAGATTGACAGTTCAGAGTGAGCTTTTTGGTGAGGTGTTCTTGAGTCTTTGGAGCCTAATAGAAGATGTATAATGTATTTAATGATGAAAATAATTTAATTAATTTTACATTCATATTTTTATTATTCCTTTAATGTGTTTCTATATGCTATATGAGATTTATATTGTAAGACAATGTTTTTGGGGTAATTAGGCCTAATAGGTATTTAAGGCCTAATGGTGATTTCAACATTTAAGTGAAGGATTTGTGACTTATTGAGAATTTATGAGGTTATTTAAGGTTTTAAAATAATTATTTTAAAGGTTTGATTTCATTGGTAAGGGCCATCTGGTCCATAGCTGTTCAAGTTGTTCCATAGAGAGGATAAACCTAATGCATTAGGTCTCTAATAGGCCTAAGAAGAGAAGGTGGTCTAAGAGAGTTTGGCTGACCTAATGGTGATCATATTTTTATTTATTTTTATGTTTAATATGTATTAATACAATTTTTGGGTCTTACCTTGATGGTTAAGTGTCTTGGTTGACTAAAAGTGTGAGTGATATAGTGATTGGTATAAGTTCAAGGCTGAATTAGCCTAATTATGTGTGTAGTAGATAAGACTCCTATGAGTGAAGAAGAGGGAATATTTTAAATGAGTAGGAGGTATTTAATACCATAATAATAAGGATTATTATGAACATATAACCAAGTTGATGCATGTGGATTTCAAGGTCAGTTGACCTAATAATCCTATTAAGAGGCATATTGAGTGAGGAAGCCTAAGAGACTATATTGAGAGGGATAGAAGGTTGAGAAGAACTTAATGAGTTGATTGTATTTTGAGATACTATCAGAGATGAATCATAGATGTGTTCCTAATTTATTATAGTGGTTGTAATTTATATAGAGAAGATAAATAGCTGAAGAAGAGGTCACCATTTATTGGTTGAGCAACAAGGTATCTTGAGGTGATCAAGTTGGTTGTGGATGAGTTGGTGATTTGTCAAGAAGGAGTGAGAGTTTCCTTGAAATATTTGTGGTTGTATAAGTTTTATATATGTGGCTAATTTGGTGCTGATTCACTTAGGGGGTTGGTGCCTCCTTTCAAGTTAGAGCTTGCTAAAGGACTAGTTGAGTTGGTGCTTGACTAGTGAGGTGTTGGTGTTCCTTGTGGGGTTGGTGCCTCACTAAATTTTTATTAAATGCTTATATAATTGTAGTTTAAGATATGTGTCATTAGGTTTTATCTCCCATGATGGTTTCTCATATATCTCTTATGTTCATGTTTTGATATATTTTTTCATGTTTATGTGATTGCTTCTCTATGAATTGCTTGGTTACTATATTGGTTTGAAAGGTCAATCAATGTTAAGTGTAAAGAAAAGATTATTTTAAGACACTGATTTACCCCTCATATCAATGGTAGTGATTACAAAAATTGGTATCAGATCAAGTCCTTTAAATAATATTAGCATCTTTAAGGTGATCTTAGAATCACAAGATGGTTAAGAAACTAAGGAAAGAGAATCATGAGTTGAGATCTATGGTCTTGGTTCTTGATAAGTAAGTATGTACCTTGAAGGCTAAGCTAGATGATGGAGCCAAAAAAGATGAGATGACTATTTAGGATATTTAGGATCAATTAAGGATTGAAAATTCAAGTCTAAGATCAAGATAAGAAGATTACAAGTAGTTTAAGATAGATGTCGAGTATCTCATAGTCAAGTTTGATCATAGAACAAAGGATTATAGAAAGGTATCAAGGGATGAGCATTCATGGAACTATGGAATGAGAATGAATTGCTCAAAGGGAGATCACATTCATCATCAAGAAAGATTATAATAGAAGAAGGATAACAAGGAAGATAAGTCAAATGTTCTAGTCAAGGTCAAATGGATTATAAATAGAGACTTTTAGTCTCCTATTTATAAGGTGGTTGAAAAGAGTGGATTGGAGATCTAGGAATATCCTAAATTTGTGTTTTTCTAGTATCTTATGGAAGAGGGTGACTCCATTAGGCTTCATGGAGACACTCATCATCTAGTGGAAGCATGGTGGTTTCTTGGTCTAAGTGGGAGATTTTTTAAATTGTTCATGAGCTTCAAGAGTAGGATTTGTATGCCAAGAATATATGTAGCAATCATGAATAAATTTGAGTTATGGATTGGTATACAAGAGGAATATGTTTATGAAGATAGTTGGTTATGAGATTGATCTGTGTTGAGGTTTGGAATTGGTTTCAAAAAATTGTTGAATATGATTGACTATGAAATAATGTGAGTTTCTTGTATGTCTTATATAGTCATTTTGGGTGATGATACAGGTGTTTGAGAATATGAAAACTGGCATGTAATGAGGGGTTTCAAGACTCCATGAGATAGTAAGACCTAGAAGAGCTTTCATGAAGTGAATGAACTTGTAAATACTTATAGAGTTTAATGAACATTAGATGGAGTGTATTGAAATGAATCATGAGGAATTAAAGTGATCTAGGTGCTCAATGAAATTTATATAGTGTTATGTTTGTCTTAACAATCAAGTGGAACATAGATTGGTATGCAGAACTAATATGAACATTAGAGTAAATTTGTCTATGAGAATAGAGATAATCTAAGGATCATCAAAGATAATATTAACATGATATATATACCTTAAGGAATATCATAGAGGTATGATGTTTAAAAAACATAGTGAAGTAATAAAGAACCGGTAAGAATATTGTAAAGTTGGTTCATTAAGTGAGTATGAAGAGTAGTTGAGCATTTTATGTGCACCAAAATGACTTTAAGGTTCTACAATGGATTTCAAGGTGAGGTATCTAAATGAGTATTCTAGGTATAATCAATTGGTTTCAGTCATTTTAAGGATAAGGTGATCATTAGTGTGTTCTTAGTTCATCTAAAAATGGTATGCATGGTGTTAGGGGGAGCATGTGTCTAAGATGCTTATTAGTTTCTTTATTCCCATGTGTTGAGTTCTTGGTTATTGAAGATGATTGTCATTATTAAGAAGATGATTTTTCAAATGGGGAGTTCCTTATATATATATATATATATATATATATATATATATATATATATATATATATATATATATATATATATATATATATATATATATATATATATATGTATGTATGTATATATATATATGTATGTATATATATATATATATATATATATATATATATATATATATATATATATATATATATATATGTATATATATATATATATATATGTATATATATATGTATGTATGTATGTATGTATATATATATATATATATATATATATATATATATATATATATGTATGTATATATATATATGTATGTATATATATATGTATATATGTATGTATGTATGTATATATATATATATATATATATATATATATGTATGTATATGTATATATATATATATATATATATATATATATATATCTGTATATATATATATATGTATATATATGGTTGAGTACTTCTGTGAGTTAAGATCATGTTTGATTGATCAAATAAAAAGATCTATTCAGGAGATATGAAGTCAATCAAGGTAGAGTATTAATCATATGGATGATAGTGTATTCATAATAAATGCATATAGTAGAGGTGAAGCATGGAGTTAGGGGGAGCTAACTCAAGCCTCTTGAGTGTAATGTGAGATATGGGAATGACTCTTGTTGTTAGCATATTATTGTATTTACCTTAGGTTATTTACTAAGGTAATTTATGTTGGTTAGTTGCCTTAACCACTTTGGTTAAGAGATTAGTTATTTGTTCAGTCTTTGCTATTTTATGCAAGCCGATGTAGGTTAGTTTTCTTATACCTGTCTCATGCTTCACAGGTATTTCATTTGTTTGCCTATTTAATAGGCCTTCCTGCTTGGTTGAATAGCTGCTCTGTTATTCTCAATCTAATTTTCTCTCTGTGTTTTGTTTAATTTAATATGGTATCATAGCCCATGGTTTATAGAACCTAAGTGGAGGTCTATGGAAGCTAGAGAGAGGTCGGTGTCTTGCCAGGGAGGAGCTTCAGGTGCCCAGTGGAGAGCTGAGGAGAGAGAAAGCATCATGAGATTTGAAAAACTCAACCAGAAGGTCTAAAAATTGCTAGGAGGCATCAAAAGGCTAAATAAGACTTGGAAGTTGATGGAACTACCACCAAAAAAGAAATCCATTGGTTGTAAGTAGATTTATAAGGTAAAATATAAAGTAAATGGTTCATTGGACAAACACAAAGCCAGACTTGTTGCAAAAGGTTATGCACAAGATGAAGGGGTTGATTATGAGGAGACTTTTGCTCTAACCACCAAGATGGTAACTTTTCATTTTATTGTTGTTATTGCTGCTTAGTTTGGATGGTAGGTGCACCAAATGGATGTAAAGAGTGCTTTCTTGAATGGAGATCTAGAGAAGGAAGTCTACATGGTACAACCATAGGGTTTTCAAGTTCCTGGTAAGGAACATCTTGTTTACAGGTTGATCAAGTCCTTGTATGGACTTAAGCAGGCTCCTCAGGCCTGGTATACAAAAATAGACTCATATCTTAGGGAGTCAGGTTTCAAAAGATGTAACTCAGAACCAACTCTCTATGTAAAGGTGTCTAGTGATGATATCTTGATTCTCATTATATATGTTGATAATATAGCCATCACTGGGAGTAGTACTAGTCTCATTCAACAAATGAAAGCTAATATTTGTTGTACTTTTGACATGACAGACTTAGGACTACTGAAATACTATTTAGGAGTTGAGTTTTGGCAAAGTGGTAATATTGTATTCATGTCACAGAATAAGTATGCCAATTCATTGCTAGAAAGGTTTAGAATGATGGATTTTAGTCCAACTCACACACCTATGGAAGCAGGAGCTAAAATTTCAATAGACATTGATTCACCTCTGGTCAATGAAATAGTGTATTGGTAGCTAGTGGGTAGTCTCATTTACCTCACTACCACCAGACCGGATATTTGTTTTGCAGTGAGTTTTCTATCTCACTTCATGTCTAAACCATAGGAAGTCCATTGGTTAGCTACAAAATGAGTATTAAGATATGTCAAAGGTACTCTTGACTTTGGCATACTGTATAAGAATTTTGTAGATTTTGAACTTTCAGGATATTTTAATTCTGATTGGGTAGGTTCAGTTGATTCATGAAAATCTACAACAAGGTATGTTTTCACTTTTGGTTTAAGAGTTTTCTCATGGTAGAGAAAACTACAAACTACAATGGCATTATCTTCAATAGAAGTAGAGTATAAATCTATGGTCAGTGCAGGTTGTGAAACCATGTGGATGAAGAAATTTTTGAAGGATCTTCAGTTTGAGTCATCAAAGCCTACTCCAATTTTTTGTGACAACCAAAGTGTTTTGAAGATGGTAAAAAATCCAGTATTTCATGTTAGGACCAAACACATTGAGGTTCACCATCATTACATCTGACAGTTGGTTACAAATGAAGACATTAGTCTCTTCTATTGCCCCACCATAGAGCAGCTAGCTGATATAATGACCAAAACACTTGGTATAGACAAGTTCATAAAATTTAGAGATAAACTTGGTCTTGTTTCTGGTTTAGTCATTAAGGGAGGGTGTTATCATATTATTGTATTTACCTTAGGTTATTTACTAAGGTAATTTATGTTGGTTAGTTGCCTTAACCACTTTGGTTAAGAGATTAGTTGTTTGTTTGGTCTTTGTTATTTCATGCAAGCTGACGTAGGTTAGTTTTCTTATACCCGTCTCATGCTTCATGGGTATTTCATTTGTTTGCCTATTTAATAGGCCTTCATGCTTGGTTGAATAGGTGCTCTACATTCTTCATGGGTATTTCATTTGTTTTCCTATTTAATAGGCCTTCATGCTTGGTTGAATAGGTGCTCTACTATTCTCAATCTAATTTTCTCTCTATTTTTTGTTTAATCTAATACTTGTAAGCAAAGAGTCAAGGAGTAGTTTTTTGTTGATTAAGTGGTCATAATATGAGGTTTGATGGTCCAAGGTAGCTATGATTCCAATATCTCCTATACGATCTATTGAGTTTAATAAGTGTTAGATGGTTTGAGTGAGAAGTTTTCTTTAGAAAGTATCACACTTGTAATGTATGTTTGAGCTCTAGTTAATATTCAAAAAATTAAGAGGCTCATGAGAGTTGTTGATTGGTCTATAAGACCAGTGCCATTTCTTTTGTAAAGGTATTTTCCATGAGATTAAAGGACTAGAGATGATATAAAGAGTAATTTGACATATTGTAAGTGCCTTGAAGAAGTTCAATGATCTAATAATGAAAAATGTTCTAAGTTTTCATAAACAGGGTCTTGATTGTGTATACTAAGTTGATTTATTGAGTCAATATGAAGAGTATCTTAAAGAGTTAAATGGTTTAGGAGTTTGATTATAAAATTAGGGTTATATTTCATAGGTTTACTTATTTTGGTAACCTATATTGACTTTATTGAAGGAAATAAAGTATATCAAAACTCTGATAGAGACTATCTTGTTCTCGCAAACTTATTTGGTTGTGTGCTTCCATGAGTATGATATGAAGTGATCTAAGACATGATGGATTGAGAAGATTAAAGAGAAGTATGTATGGACAAAGGGGGAAATTATTTGTTCTATGAGTGGTTCAGTCTAAGTATAAGTGGACTATATATAGATGACCTTGTGAGAGTGTATATGACCCTTTGTCATTAATGTCAAAGGGGGAGAAAGTATTTGATGGTCAAAGCTCCTATGGGAGAAAGTTATAAATGAAAGTGTTTACTTTGAGAGAGAACAATCTTGTTGAGAGTAGTGCAATTTGATAATGATATGGTTTGACATCAATGTGGTTTATAATTAATGACAAAGGGGGAGATTGTTGAAAGTTATCATTGATGTCATGTGTTTGTGTACTATCATTGATGTCAAGAAGGATAAGTAAGGTGAGAGTTGTCATTGATGTCATATATTTGAGGTCATTGATGTCAAAAGAAGCTTGGGGTGAAGTGTTGGTCCAAAAGAAGGTGGATATTATCATTGGTATGAGATTGATTGTTTGAGCTTGCTAGTGTGGCTTTGAGTGATCAAATAGAGTGTCTTGTGAATCATAGTGAAGTATGGTGAAATGAGTAAATACGTGTATGTGTAGTTGCTTTAGGGAGTTGTTATCACTCTAGAGAGCACCATGTTTGAAGATGTATAAGGCACACCTTCTCTCTAGTTGATACAATTAGAAATTATCAGTGTGAGTAACTTTTTATTGAGAAGAACCTCCAGAGAGGGCTAGTTCCCTTGAGATTTATCTCTAAAAACTAAACTATTTTGATATTGGGGGATTTAAAGGGATAAAGAAACTGAAATGGGAAATCTTGTCTAAATGGGGTGATGCACCTAAATGATTGATATTCTTTGAAAGCTTTCTAAAATTGAGCAAGACACATATATGAATCTAAAAGAAAACTCTACATTCAATCCTAAACATTGTTTCAAAAGAATCCCTGAAAGAAGCTTGCAAAGCAAATTATATTCCTAGCTCCTCAAATGACCTATAGAGGATGAGATTTTTATAGTAGGTGAGGAAAGGATCTGCATAAAATGGATATATATCTCACTTATATGATAGTAAATAATCAAAAAATACACTCAATTCTAATCCAAAAAAATATATGCAAAAAATCTTCTTTATTTGATAAATGGTGTCAATTACAATTTTTGTTCTGCTTCAAGAATTCCTGAAAAATGGCTTCAAAAAGTCAATATATAAGTCTAAAACCTTAAATAAAGCCAAAGTGTCATATAAAATATAAGGATTAGTCTTATTTGAGTTAAAATAAGACTAAAATCCTTTTACAATATTAAATAAAGGCTTTAAAATCTTCCAAGTCTTCAAAAATTACATGTTCTTCATTTTTGGCATAAAATTGAAAAGTGGTGGGCCCATGTTGACTTGTCAACCTTACTTGCATGAAAATAACGCCATAAATTAGAATATAACTCCATATTGAAAGTTATTTTAAGTTCTTGAAAGTATTTATCTTTCATGAAAAGCATGGGAGATGCATGAAACTAGTCAAACTAGTCAACCAAAGAGATTTAACCCTTAAGGACTAGTTAAATCAACTTGAGCTCAATTTGAGTGAATAAAAACTTTTGGATTGACTTGAGAATGATATATCTACTTAAAAAACATATATTCCATGTGGTAACTCTAAAATTAATTCATTTGATAGATTTTCAATGCCATTATTTACTTGATTGATTGACCAATTAGGCCAATTAGGCCTAATAGCCTATCTTCTGGCATTTAGACTCCATTAAACCTAAAATAAGATGCCATGAAACCTAAAAGAATAATTAAATATACCTGTAAAAACTTGTTTTATCATAATATATTTGATTTTGATGAGAAAACACTCATCATTCAGTCAACAGGGTTAATTAGGCCTATTTTGCTCCATTTTCTTGTAGATTGGCCATTTTGATTGAGCTGGTTAGGAGACTTCTAGGATTATTTATAAAAAAAATTATGATGAATAATAAGTATTATTATTTAATCTCCATTGATTATATTTCATTTAAATATCTTGTACTTAATTTTACATACTTTTTTCTACAAAAATCATGATTTTTGCTCTCATCTATACATCTCTATACATAAAATTGACATTTCTAGAATCCTCTCTAAGTTTATTTTAATTTTTAAAATGTTTTATGTTTATCCAAGATGATTTGATGGCAATAAAATCAACTTTTTTCAAAACTAATTTTTTGAGGGTTTAGGTGGGCTTTGAAGCTGAATTTTCAAAATGATGGTTCATGAAGTACAAATCTCCAAATTCTAAAAAATTTACATTTATGTGTAGTAAAATAACCCCTCAAACATCCATGAAAATATTTTATTACCATTCAAAATATATAAAAATTTACCATGTGGAGAAATCTACCTATGGGGTTTTGACTGCATTCTGAGCTACCTACACTCTTAATGAGTGTTCATAAATAAAAACCACTTAAATGGTATAAATTTTTAATGAATTATAAATATATATTATTAGTAAAAACATAATAATATTTTTCATCCAAACTCCACATGTGATGAAAGATATGAGCATCTGAATAGGAGGCTAGGAAGGGTGTCTAGAACTGAAAAAATAAAAATTTCACCAAAATGAAAATAAATCTTCACATTATTCACAATGCATAAAAAATCATCATTTTATCTTTAACATGCTATCAAAACACTCTGAAATTACATTTTGCTTTTAAAATTCAAAAAACCCCTTTTTTGCCTTTATGTCTATTTGCTTGTAAAAGTTTGTATGAGCATAGTTTGATTAAAATTTAGAGTTTTGACACTATTTAAAGGTCTTATTATGATGTAAAAATATCATCCCATTATTTTCAAACTTTTACTTGGATTTATAAACCTATGTGGCACTCCAGAACGATGTCTACTCTAATGGTGATCTCCAATGGACATGCTAAGGATTGTTACAAAATAACAAGTATCTATAATTTTCCAATGGACATGAAACTTTTTTAAAAGGTTTTTAAAGTAATAATTATCTTTTTTACAAAATTTTAGGTCCTAAAACCACCTATAGCTCCCAAAATATTTAATTTTCTCTCAAAATTGATCTCTATGCATGGATTATCTGCATATTTGAACTTGACTATGCTCTTTTGAAATTATAATGACCCATTTAAAATATATTTTTAACCAAAATTAATGATTTTTAGGCCATAATTCCTTGGTTTGACTAACTTTAAAAGGCTATGACTGGTTATAGGAAATTTTTGTATGATAGTAGTAATTTGGCCTTGATAGGTCAAATTACTAATAATTTTGGTGACTTTTGGGAGTTGAATAGCTGTTGGTAAAAGAAATAATTTTTTTTGACAAGGATATACTTTGATATACATTGAATATTAGAATATATTTTGTGATCAAATACATAAACAAGACAACTGACACAAATAACAACAAACATGTGCACATGTGCACTTAGAGGAATGGACAACAACAATCGAAAAGGGAAAAAACAACAACTAAAAGCATGTGAATATATGCACTTAGAGGAAAGAAACAAAAAGAAGTATATTATATACAAACTAGCCTCCAACTTGATGACCCTCTTGGATCAAATGGAAATCTATTTGATGCACTTTGGAACTTTGAAATGTATTTGCTTCATTTTGATATCTCTCTTCTATAAATGGGAGCACTTATATGTTCATATGTTTTGGATGATGCATCTAGTCCTCCAAATTCCATTCTTAGGTGTATGGATTAAAGATATGGATCCAAGATCCAATCTTCTTCCTCCCATATTCTCCTTTGTTCATCAAAAGTGTTATCTCTACCTCATTCATAGGTTGATCATGATTTGACACATTCTCATTCAATAATTGTATTGGCAATTCAGCTGGTATACCTAGATTAATGTCTTCATTTGACTCCATTTTAAGTGGTACTTTGTCAAATTATTTAGATCCTTGATAAGCATCCAAACATGGCTATAATATGATTTTAATTTCTTCTTAATGAACAACTGAAACAATACTCTTTACAAGACATTCATCAATCTCTACTTGGGGTGGAGATAGACTATAAAACTTTGCACAAAACCTCTCTAAATCATCCCAAAAGGCCTCTTCATCATGATCAAATGAAAATACATGAAATTCATTACTATTATTACCATTTAAAACATGTTGATCACGTATTTTTACCTTTTGGATGAAGTCAAATGAAATTTCTTGATCTGCTACACTTGTCTCATCTTTATCAAGAATATTCTCCATCTCAGTAATGGTTCTATGTGAGTTGTCTTCATGGTTTCCTTTTGAAGAAATATTCATTTGTAATTCATCTATCTCAGCTACTAAAAACTCTTGAGAATCCTCTTGCAAGTCATCTTCTTATTCATCATGGAAAATTGAATCATTTTTGTCCTTGCCAAGTGGTGTCCCAACTATGATTTCTTCTTCTTGATCACTAGAATTATCATCATTATAAATCTCTTTAGCTTCATCTTCTTCACTTGCCTCACAAATAAGAGGTTCTTACTCCAAGAGTGGCATGGTAGACCTCTGGACATATTCAATAAGATGTGAAAGATCTATAGAAGTAACCATAGCTACCTAATTTTGCTCATGAGGTTGCTCTTCTTGGATCACCTTCACCTCATCTCTCTGCACTTTTTCTTGAATGTCTTTCCATGAAGGAAAGGATTTAATCTTCTGAGCATGAAGGGATGAAGGTTGAATGATATCTTGTTTAAATTTAGCATCTTGAGTGATGCTTGATTGTTCCTCTTTCTTGCTTGACTCCATGATTTGGTTCCAAGATGGGAAAGATAAAGACTCTTTTTTGACCTTTTGATTTTAGTTCTCCTCCTCTTTCCTTGTCTTTAGCTCCAACTCTTTGATCTGCTTATCAATATTCTCTTGGAATATCTTCTCTTTAAAGTGGTTAGTGATCTCAACAGCAGGCTATTCCATAACAATCTCCTTCTTTCTTTAACAGTTCTCTTGGATAAAACTCCAAGAAGTGAAGGACTAAGAAACATATGAAGAATTTGGCAAAATCAAAGGGGCTCTAGGAATGGTTTCTTGAAAAGGAATGGATGGCATATAATAAGAGTGAGGCTGAACCTATTGTTCTTTAAGGCCTTTTAGTTTGTCTTCAATACTTTGAATATAACCACCTACATCCATCATCTCACCAGTGAGATTAACCTAATTTTCCCTCTTAATATGTGTTCATTGCTCTTTTATTTACTTCAATGAATCTCTCAAATGATGGATCTGGTGAGTATGAGTATCTTGGTCATAATAGCTATGTGAATATAACTCTAGTGCGTACTTTTTAAGGCTCACTATAGTTTGTGTAATTGGTGGTATGGATTGAGTAGCTACAAAATTTCCATGATTAGGTTGGCTAAATGGGTGGGATGACTCATGATTAAATTGGTAAGAGTTGGTATTATGATAGAATGGTTGTTCATAGAAAGTATTAGGGTAGTAATCTTACATATATGACTAATATAGATTCTCATACTCTTGGTGAGGATCATAGTGTGGTTGGTCATACTAATCATAGTGAGGATAATATGGATCCATATTGAAACAAGCCATTTGAGACTATTATTAAGAAAAATACTGAAAGTAATAAATATTCAAATGATACTTGATCTTTTGAACCAGCTTTGAGTGCCAAAAATTTACACTGATATTCTAAATGTCCCATCAAGTATGCCAAAAACTATTATCACTCTAGAGATCACCCTATTTGAAGATGTACAAGGCACAAATTATCTATATATGATACAATTGTACCTTTTTATATTATGGGTGACTCTATATTGATAATAACCTCTAGAGAGGGTTGGTTCCCTTACGATTTATCTCTAAAAACTAAACTATTTTGATTTTTGGAGATGAAAAGGGAGAAAGAAACTAAAATGGGAAATCTTGTCTAAATGGGGTGATGTACCTAAATGATTAATATTCTCTAAAAATTTTATAAAACTTAGTAAGACATACATATGAATCTAAAAGACAACTCTACATTCAGTCCTGAACATAAGTGTTTCAAAAGAAGGCATGAAAGAAGCTTGTGAAACAAATTCTATTCCTAACTCTTAAAATGACCTGTAGAAGATGAGATTTTCACAGTAGGTGAGGAAATTACCTAAAAAAATTGGATATATATCTCACTTATATGATCATACACAATAAAAAAATACACTCTATTCTGATCTAAAAAAACATATGCAAAAAATCTTCTTTATTTGATAAATGGTGTCAATTACAATTTTTTCTCTACTTCAGGAATTCATGAAAAATAGCTTCAAAAAGCCAATCTATAACTCTAAAACATTAAATAAATCCAAAGTGTCATATAAAATATAAGTTTTATTCTTCTTTGAGTTAAAATAAGACTAAAATCCTTTTACAATATTAAATAAAGGCTTTAAAATCTTCCAAGTCTTCAAAAATTGCATGTTCTTCATTTTTGGCATAGAATTGAGAAGTGGTGGACCCATGTTGACTTGTAAACCTTAATTTCATAAAAATCATGCCATAAAATATAATATAACTCCATATTTAAAATGATTTTAATTTCTTGAAAGTATTTATCTTGCATGAAAAGCATGGGAGATGCATGAAACTAATCAAACTAGTCAATCAAAGAGATTTGACCCTTAAGGACTAGTTAACTTAACTTGACCTAAAATTTAATGAATTGAAACCTTTGAATTAATTTTATAATGATATATAAACTTTAAAAACATATATTCCATGTGTTAACTCCAAAATTAATTTATTTGATATATTTTCAATGCCATTCTTTACTTGAATGATTGACCAATTAGACCTAATAGCCTATCTTCTAGCATTTGGAATCAATTAAACCTATAATAAGATGCCATGAAACATAAAAAAATAATTAAATATAATTTTAAAAACTTTTTTCATCGTAATATATTTTATTTTGATGAAAAAACACTCATCATTTAGTCAACAGGGTTGACTAGGCCTATTTTACTCCATTTTCCTGCAGACTAGCCATTTTGATTGAGCTAGTTATGACATTTTTGGATGATTTATGACAAAAATAAAATTTTAATATGAATAAAAATTATTATTATTTTATTTCCATTGATTACATTTCATTGAAGTGTCTTGTACTTAATTTTACATACTGTTTTCTACAAAAAACATTATTTCTACCCTCATCCGCACGTCTCCATACATAAAATTAAAATTTATGGAATCCTATATATTTTTAATTAAAATTTTAAATTTTTTTAGGTTTATCTAAGATGATTTTATGGAAATAAAATAATTTTTTTATAAAACTAGTTTTTTGAGGGTTTAGGCAGGCTTTGAAGCTAAATTTTCAAAATGATGGTTCATGAAGTACAAAATTTAAAATTAAAAAAAATATATATTTATGTATATAAAAATTACCCCTCAAACATCCCTAAAAATATTGGGTTCCCATTCAAAATATATAAAAATTTGCCATGTGGAGAAATCTGCTTGTGAGGTTTTAACTGCATTCTGAGCTGCCTACACTCTTAATGATTATTCATAAAAATAATCCATTCAAATGGTCTCAATTTTTCATTAATTATAATTAAATATTATTACTTAAAACATAATAGAATATTTTATCCAAACTCCACACATGGTGAAATATATGAGCATCTGAATAGGAGGCTAGGAAGGGTGTCTAGAACTAAAAAAATAAAAATTTCACCAAAATTAAAATAAATCTTAAAATTATTCCCAATTATTGAAAACATCATCATGGGGTCTTTACCATGCTATAAAAACACTCTGAAAACATATTTTGCTGGAAAATTCAAAAAAACCCTTTTTGGCCTTTATGCATGTTTGCTTGTAAAACCCTGTATGAGCATGGTTTAATTAAAATTTAGAGTTTCAAAACTCTTTAAAGATCTTATTATGATGTAAAAACATCATCCCATGCTTTTAAAACTTTTACCTAGCCTTAGAAACCCCCGTGGCACTCCAAAATGATGCCTATTCGAATGGTGATCTCCAACGGACATGCTAAGGACTGTTATAAAATACAAAGTATCTCCACTTATCCAATGGCCATTAAACTTTTTTAGAAGTTTTTCTAACTCATAATGACCCCATGTACAAAATTTTAGGTCTTGAAATCACCTGTAGCTCCCAAAATGTTCAATTTTCTCTCAAAATTGATCCCTATGCATGGATTGTCTACACATTTAAACTTGACAATGATATTTTGAAATGATAATGACCCATTTACAATCTATTTTTGATATTTCTGACCAAAATTAGTGATTTTTAGGCCAAAATTCCTTAGTTTGACCAACTTTAAAAGGCTATGACCAGTTTTAGGAAAGTTTTGTATGATATGAGTAGTAATTTGGCCTTGATAGGTCAAATTACTAATAGGAGTTTAAGTTTCATATCTTTTGTGAATATATTTAGAGATTCATGAGCTCAAAGAGAGATATTTCCTTCATATCTTGTGTATTCAAGAAGGCTACTTTAGTCTCAGGTAATTACCTATATGGTTTAAGGAGACTTGGTCGAAGGAGAATTATGGTAGATACTAAAGATCATGTCTCAGATGTTTGGAGGTGAGTAGTGAGCTACAAAATGTGTCTTGAATAACTCAAAGTGGTATGGTGCCTAGTAGGTCTGTTTGATAGACTAGTTCTTAAGCATGAATATGGCTTGTAGAGGCATGGTGATGATGATATGGATATGTATGAGCTTAAAGTTGTGTAATGTAAGTGTTAGATCATGTAATAAAGGTGTTGAGTCAGTCACATGAATCTCAAAGTGATCCAAAGGGGTATGTTCTTTTTTAGTGGTCTTTTCATGGACCTAGTCTTAAGACCTTAGGTGGTAGAATGATGTATCATGAGTAGGTTTCGAGAATTTTGAGATCATGTGAGCATGGATTGAGGTTTGAAATTATTTTTCAAGTATGTTTGTGTACTTTGAGGTCCTAAGTTTAAGGAGAAAGTATGAAAGTGGATTTGAAGGTCTTTTGTATGTGTAGAATGAAGATATGAAGACCTGAGAAGGATTTTCTCATGCTTGTTGGTACGTGTGACAATTTCATAGGAAGTTTAGATCTTAAGGAGAGATGTAAAAGGGTCCTAAAAATGTTTTACAAGCATTAGTATTTGGTTTTAGGGGCAGAGTTTTATGAAAAAATGTTAAGAATGAAAACCAGTCTAAAACACTCATAAAACCCTCATAGTGACCCGATATGGAATATATTGATGGAAATGGATTAGAATGGATTATATGACCCATTTTGGTGATTGGAATATGTAGAGTACTCTCCTAGGTACCTCTAGGTGGCATTGATATGTTAGATGAGTAAGTGGAAGCTATAGGAAATCTCTTATTTCTCAAAAAAATTGTATAACAGGCAAGGTTGACTAAGTCAAAGTTAAAAAATGGATGGAGGTTGAAGCTTGTGACTTATACTTCATGACCATGGTGGTTTATGATTAGGTTATAGATTTTAAATATATTAAACTAGTCATGGAAGATGGCTTATCATTAAAATGTCCAATAGTGAAGACAATGAGAAAACTCAAGCTGAAATGAGAATGAGATTAGGGATAAATTTTCATGGATTATGAATGGATCCAATTAAATGAAGTTTTTTTTAAATACCTATAACACATGTCCATTTTGGTTATATATTTTGTATATCATTAAAAAAGTTGAAAATAATGTTCATAAGATGACCTATCTAGTAAGATGAGACAATGAATATGTAAAGCTAAGAGATTGGTCTGTAAAGACCAATATTTATATTTGAGATCATAATCTATTTATTTTTAGTTGATCTAAGTATGTTTAATGATCATATAAATTCATTTTAATTTTATTAAATTGATTCTTTAGGTGCTCTAAATCATGTTCACCGTGACTAGTTCTCAAGGCAGAATGACATATCTGTGTATACAAAATGGAATGATGAGTTTAAGATGTTGTATCATGAATTTTAAGTATAAAATTCACATTTTTATGTTTTTTGGGATATATATTACCTATACATTATTTATATAATGTTAAGAGTTAGTTTAATAATTTGAAATATGGAAGCCAAAAGGGCTTGTCTAGCTAAGCAAGAACTATGAAAGAGAAGGTTAGCAAATTGGTCTGCAAGACCAATAATTAACACTAGAACTTGTGACATATCTATTGGATTATTTTATATAGGTAACGTAAGAACTATTAATTTGAATTATAATTCTTGTAAGTGTCCTTAGAGGAGTTGAAAACAACATTCATCAAGACTGTGTTTTTAGGGATATTGATAGTTTTGTGTGTGTTAGTAAGATTGATGTTCCTGAGTCATTATGCCTAGTTTTGAAGGATACCAACAATGTGATGATTTTAAAAATATAACATGGGATATTATTCATGTATCTATAGTGTTTTAAAGTGCCTAAACTATTGTTTGAGTTCAAATTGCTAATGATTGGGTTATGGGTAAATTGACATTTCAGAGTGAGATTTTTGATGAGGTGCTCTTGAGTCTTTAGAGCCTAATAGAATATGTCTACTGGATTTAATGATGACCTTAAGTTCATTAATTTTCCATACATATATGTATTGTGCCTTTAATGTGTTTCTATAGGTTGTATGAGCTTCATCTTTGTGGATAGTGTTTTTGGGGTAATTAGGCCTAATATGTCTTTAAATCCTAATGGTGCTTTCAAGGTATAAGCAAAGGATTTGTGACTTATTGAGAATGGACGAGGTTATTTGATATTTCCATATAAGTTTTTGAAAGGTTTTATTTCATTGATATGGGCCATCTGGGCCATAGTGGTTCAAGTTGTTCCATGGAGAGG
This sequence comes from Torreya grandis, assembly GCA_037957365.1. NCBI lineage: Eukaryota > Viridiplantae > Streptophyta > Pinopsida > Cupressales > Taxaceae > Torreya > Torreya grandis. Next base: position 115,451 of record JARHVA010004855.1, read on the forward strand.
ATAGACCTAATGCATTAGGTCTCTAGTAAGCCTAAGAAGAGAAGGTGGTCTAAGTGAGTTTGGTCAACCTAATAGTGATCCTATTTTGATTTATTATTTTGTGTAATGTGTCCTAAGACATGCTTTGGGTTTGACCTTTATGGATTAGTGTCTTTTCCAAACAAGAGTGTGAGTGATCTTGTGATTGGTATAAGTTCAAGACCTAATTGGCTTAATTGTGTGTGTAGAAGAGAAGACTCCTATGAGCAAAGAAGAGGGTAGATTGTAAAGAAGTATGAGGTCTTTAAGAAATTAAAATTAAGGACTATGATGAACATATAATTAAGTTGATGCATGTGGATGTCAATGTTAATTGACTTAATAAGCCTAGTAAGAGGCATATTGAGCGAGGAATCCTAATAGGCTATTTTGAGAGGGATAAAAGGTTGAGAAGAATTGAATGAGTTGATTTTATTTTGAGAGACTATCAGATATGCATCAAATATGTGTTATTAATGTATGATAGTGAGTGGAATTTAGATAGAGAAGATAAAGAGCTGAAGAAGAGATCACCATCTATTGGTTGAGCAATAAGGTGTCTTGAGGTGATCAAGTTGGTCTTGGTTGAGTTGGTACTTTATCAAGGAGTGAGAGATACCTTTCAAGATTGGTGGTTTCAGAAGTGTTATTAAAGTGTTTGGGTTAGTTATAAGTCACTTAGGTGATTGGTGCCTCCTTTTAAGCTGGAAATTTTTGAAGGACTAGTTAAGTCAATGTTTGACTAGTGAGGGGTTGGTGCTCCTTGTGCGGTTGGTGCCTCACTAAATTTTGATTAATTGATTATAGGACTATAGTCCAAGCTATGTTTTAGTTGGTTTTATCTCACATGAAGATTTACCACATATATCTTGTGTTCATGTGTTTATATATTTCTTCATGTTTATGTTATTGCTTCTCTATGCATTGCTTGGTTACTATATTGGTTTGAAAGGTTATTCAATGTTAAGTGGAAAGAAAAGATTGTTTTAAGAAACTGATTCACCACCCCCCCCACTCTTAGTGGTAATGATTCTAATATATATTTGGTCTTATTTCATAATGATTCCATCTTTTTAGCATCCAATTATTTAATAACACTGAATAATTAAGGATTTATATCAAAACCTCACTTATTTTATTACTTCATACAAAACTATTTAATTTCTCCCTTCATGTCTTCTTAATCCAAAACCAATTACTACTCAATGTAATAAAATTGAGGTCATTCATCCTAGTCCTACTACTAAAAATGTTGGGAATCATACACCCAACAATCCATCCCCTACTACCACTATATGGAATGTTCCTCCTACCGACACTAAAATCCCACCTCCTACCAATAGCAATCCAATTCCACCCATTGATTCGTCTCAAATTATTGCTCAAATAATTCAACAAATGAATGTTCTATAAACAACTAATCATTCCCAAATGATGTAATTTCAATCTCAAATGTTACAAATGGATAGTCAACCACCTCAAGTCATCATGAATCAACCAAATCAAAACTTTATCCCTCCCTCTCTTAGAGATGCCATTAGGAATATCATCCCTTAATTAATCATGCATAACAAAATTATTCAACATACTCAAAATGAACTTTTAGATCCATTTATTACATCTATATACATTGGAAAAATTTCTCCAATTATCACATATGATAAAACTAAAGACCCCACTACCTTTATTAAATATTTTGGTAATCTCTATAAGGAATGGCTCCAGACTAACACCTATGCTACCACAAAGATCACATGCAAAACTTCTGTTGGTGATTCACTTGAATGGTACAATCAAATTCATAGACATTCAATCTCACAACTAGTGGATTTATTCAATGCTCTAGTGAATGAATTCTATCATGATGACCTTATTGAAAATTACCTTAGCCATTTCATCAATGCCAAAAAACTTCCTATTGAATCTACTCACACTTTCATCAAATAATGTTAGTATCTAGCTCACAAAGTGAACCATAACATGAATGATGATACTCTTTTAAGACTATTTATTACCAATCTTAAATTTCCTCTTCAATATCAAGTTAAGATATTTTCTCCTCTTACTTTAGAATAAGCCTTAGACTAAGAAAAAGGCAAGACTTTATTATGACTCAATTTGAACTGCCTCAAGATACTATTATGGAATGTTTCCAATCATTTTATCATAACATTAATTCTTATAAGCCTCCCCAAACTCAAAAGGGAGAATCCAATTCAAACAATTTTAACCCACCCACAGTCCCTTGAGTCTAGAACAACTTAAGAAAAAAATTCCACCCTCTAAAACCATGATCTTTGATCCTTCCAAACCTCCTCAAAAATGGTACAATATTGATAATCTTTGTTGGTGGCATACTACTATAGGTCATTTTCATGATCCTTGTCATGATCTTCACTAATTTTTCCTTATTTCCTTGCTTGGTCCACATTTCAATATTGATACTCTAATAAAACAATGTTATCAATACTATCTTCAAGCCTTGAAACTCCAATCTAAAGAATCATAATCACATCAACATCACCTACCTAGTAATCAACAACAATTACCACATACCTCCATCTCATCTACTAATGTTGTCCAAACCATAGTTGATCCTTATTCCTATACCAATAATGAAATTATAGTTAACATGAACAAATTCAAATAGGTGGTTGCATTTTTCCAACCTCAACCTCTTAGGTCACATGAACCAAAGGAGCACCTAGTTTAAATGCCTACTCTGAAGTGCATCATACATGGTCCCCCTTTACCTTATAGACCTATTCATACCTCTATTACAAATCCTATTTCAATTTCAACACCCTTAAAATATAACAAACCAACACATTTACCTATGTCCAAATGCACCTACCAACCTAATGTAAATAATTCTAATGATTCAGTTTCACCTCACTCCATCTCACATATTGGGGCATCTTGCGATGCCCATCCACATATCACTTCAAAATTTGGGGCATCTTGTGATGCCCATACCTACATATAATTACCTATTAGGGCATATTACAATGCCCATTATTATTATAAAATGCATAATCAAACAAATTAAAATTTAAAAAACCTTCTGAGGCATATAGACTTGTATTTTACATGTTCATCTTTGATATAGACATTAACATAGATTTTTATAATTGTGTGTGTCTCATGTTTCTTTATTTTTATGCACTTTATTTAATTCAGTTTCATTTTAATTACACCATTATTTCCCTTGGATTATTTGGTTTTATTTCACTTTATATTTTGTGAGTTTCATTTTAATACCTTGGATAGGACTAGGTCTTCCTCACAAATATGTTTTACTAGCCCAATTGCTTATTTTGGGTTCCTTGGTTTTATTACACAATACATTTGGCATTTGTTTTCATTTTTGTTCTTAGATATCTCTTTCATTATTATATTTTTATGTAATTATTTGCTTTAGTATATTTATGATTATATTTTTCCCTTATTTAAAATTCACCTCATTGTGTTCATCTTATGATTTATAGTGTAAGACCATGGATAGACCAGGTTCTCCTCAAAAATTGCCACATTAAAACATATTTAAATTAATTTCCCCCTATTTTGGGATGACTACAACTTTCATCAGTGTTTTTGATAGATCCTGTGTAGGTTAACATGGCTTATTTAGTGACATGACTCATATAGCATAGTCCCATCCATTTCAGAGAACTATTTTACCTCCTTGTGATCAATTATGATCATATTCATCATTTTATCACTTATTACATGGATGGATCTCTTGTGATCACAATATTTCCCTTATTTCCTTTCATTTGAGGCACACATAAGTCAAATTTGAGATTGTACACTTACTTATGGTAAAGTCTAGGAGTCTATAGACACCTTGGTCGTTAGATCCTTTTCTATAGTGACCAAGTGTAATCTCTCTTGTGTTTGTCACCTATTTCACTCATGATTAGTTATTCGAATACATATGGAAGAGGAATAGAAAAATTAAAAAGAGTTAAAATATAAATCATAAAAGAAACAAAAGGCAATGATCAAAAGGAAAAAATAATCTCAAAAGTCAGATCACACCAAAAGATGTTATCTTTATATGTCACATCTCCTATCTTAGTCAAAGATCAAACTCCATATTTGGCCTCATAATAGATCCAATGTCCATTTGGGTGTGCTAGGTTAGTAGACTGGGGTAAGAGGTCTCATTATATCATATACTTCTAGTGCCACCTACTTTATCACACATGTACCTAATATTCATAGTAGACCAATGACTCTGTAAGGGGTCCTAAGGAATAGGAAACGCATTGTGGGAAGGTTGGTCCTTTATAATTTTAATGCATATATCCTTCATGGATTGATATATTTAATTCACTTATTATCCTAAGTTTTTTGTTCATTATTCAAAGTGTCCTAAGTCCTTATTATCAATAGTTCTTAGTTTTTCTCACTTGCCTAGTGTGTCTCATTCTTGCTAAGGATGTTCCCATCACCCATTTTCACCCCACATTCCTTATTTATGTCATATTTTCCTTATATTACCTTTGTTTCATATTGTTTTTAGTTGATCACATACCTGATCACCTTTACCTACTTATACCTCTTGGTTAATAGTTTTTGAGTTGCATTGTAATACCTTGGATAAGACCAAGTTTTCCTCACAAACACCCTTACAACATTTGAATACCATACCTTCTCATTATAATAATATTAAGATCATTAGTTGGTTGTGTTTTCTTACATTTTATCTTAGAAAAAACACTAAGTTTGAGTTTTCATCCTTTAGAGATTTTGATTTTCAACTATCCATCATGTTCTTATTTGATTTTTGTGGACTTCACTTATCTTACATATGACATTTGACATTCTTACATGTTTCTCTTTATGTATGAATTCTTCATGATTATATTACATCTTGACTTACATGTCATTTTTAGTCATTTATGATTTCTTTATGTTTTATTTGACATGCTTATCTTACATGAAGTTACCTTTAATTTGATTACATGTCTTTGTTAGTGATTCCTTACATCAATATTTCATTTGTCATTTATGTTTTAAATTCTTTCCAATGTGATTTAGCATGTTCTATATTCCTTTTTCACATTCATGTTTTACATGCTTCCCAATGTGATTTAGTGTGTTCTACATTCATTGTCATCTACATGCTTAGTAATTTGATTCTAGACTAGCCTTAACAATCCTAGCTTGTCAATTTTTCTAATTAATTTATCAGTTTTGAGAGTTATTAATTATTGCTTTAAGCATCCTATGTACACATGCATTATTTATATTTTTAGTCTTATATCCCTAGGGTTTCTAAAATGTAGGTATTATACACTCCATGATCAAGACTATGATATTTGTATGCATTCATTAAAAAAAAAAGTAATTCAATGTATGTATATGGTATTTTTAGGTATTTTCATTTCAACATTAATTTTAGTCTTTTATTTTTAGCTAGTTTAGTTTTGTGTGTTGTTATGTTATTTTTCGAAGCACCATCTCCTGTTACACTCACATGACACTGATGAGCTTCAAGTGGGGAATATGTATACACATAATTTTTTTTAATTTTTAATAATTATTAACACTTTTTCTCTTGTGAGAACCTATTGAGTCTCAATCTCTCTGAGTGTACAACTTAAAGGGTACACTGGAAAAGGATTGGGCAAACCATTGGTGCTTTGAAATATTATTATGGATTTATATCATTATTACTATTATCCCAACTTACTTACAATGTCTATCGATTTACCTCTTATGACACCTCCCTAATATCTTGAAATATTTAAATATGGCTAAGTCTAAAATCCTAGAACCCTAAAATATGGCTAAGTCTAAAATCTAGTAAGAACCTCTAAAATATAGAATTTACATTATTTCTCCTAGAGATATAAAACCACTCTCAAACATACTAAAAGTATAAAGATAAAATATAACTTAAAGTATAATAAACTAGATTTCCATGTCTAAATTTCAACTTAAGTCTAAATATAACTCTCAAACTAGATGTCCATGTCTAAATTTTTATTTTTAATATTTATATTTCCTATTTCAACATGTTTCATGCCATTATCCAACTCCCTAAGTAATCTCCCCATATAAAATAGCCCTTAACTAATCCAAACCACTTTTTTGGTCCTTACAATATACAATCAACTTAGTAATCTTAGTTCTTAAGAATTTTGCACATTACAAGATTAAGTTATCCTAAGGTGACTTAGTCTAGGACCTAACTATATTTCCAAAGAACTAAATCAAATTGGGTTAACTATGTCAGATGAAACTTAAGAAAGGTTTAGAGTTAAAACTGGATATATATATATATATATATATATATATATATATATATATATCTTAAGAATTTTTCATATTAAAAGATTAAGTTATCCTAGGGTGACTTAGTCTAAGACCTAACTATATTTCCAAAGAACTAAATCAAATTGGGTTAACTATGTCAGATGAAACTTAAGAAAGGTTTAGAGTTAGATACACACACACACACACACACACACACACACACACACACACACACACACACACACACACACATTATTCACCTCATTTCTAATAAATTTAATCATTCATTATCACTTATTTATGATCTACTCTTCAACCATTCAACTTGGGGATTCATTACTTAGGGTTTCATACTTGTCTTGGAGAATTGAATCTTGTCTTGTGGAAAAGTATTTTGGATGCATAGGATATTTCTTATAGTTTATATCTGACCTATATTTGTTATCCTTACAACAACAACAACCCCTTGGAAATCACTATTGGCCAAGGGAGAGATTGAGCCTCAATGGGTTCATCTTCAAGGTAAGTATTTCTTACTCTTACTACTTTATTTTGGTAGATAGAAGTATCATAAGTTATATTTAATGAATGCATTATTTTGGTTATTCCTTGCATGTTTATTATTTATTATATCCATTTTATTCCACATGTTTTGGTGAGAATTAGATTATATTTTACTTTAAATTTTCATTTAATTTGTGAATAAGAAAACATAGGACCTATCTAGGGTTATTGCATGGTGTTGCTTGACTAGAGGCTTTGGAACCCTCTCTAGTGATGTCATTATGGTAAAGGACCCCTTGGTTAGGTCTAGTGGATACATCTTGGTCATGACCCTGAATGTCTAAATGTATCATCAAGTAGAAGTGTAAGTGTGATTTATCTTCTCCGAACTAGGATTGATTTGTAGATCAGCTGAATTTTTCATTATATATACTTTCTATTACTTTATACCAACTCTCTACTAACTTACTATGAATGAGAAGGTTGTATTTATAATACAATTTATTCAACAACTTATTATTTAAGAGTAAAAACTTAAAAAACTAGTTTAGAACTAATTTTCTAATCTTAACAATGTAAAAAATTAGTTTAGAAATAATTTCTTATTCTTAACAACATAATAATTTAATTTTAAAATTGATTTGTATTCTACGCTAACTAATAAATTTGATTTATAGGTTATTTGGAGAATATCAATAATATCATTTTTCAAGGAGAAGATAGTGGGAAGTGCTAGATTCACAAGCCCCCCTTCTTATAGTTTTTTGGAGAGAATGTAGGTTCTTTATTTTCTTTCTAATATTTTTTTTATTTTTTTGGAGAGAATCAATCACAATCTTGGCCAATTTAGTTTCCTCCAACAATTTAATGTTTGAGATATTCGTGGTAATTGAAATACTATAAATATTTTTCATTATTTAGAAACACTTATTTTTAGAAATGTTATAAATATATTTCATATAAATAATTTATATAAATAGGTATCAATAATCTCTAAAGCTCTTTGCTCTCATGTTTCTACAATTGCAAACCTCTGTAGTTGTTAATGTCTATTTTTGGAACTATATAATTTTTATATAAATAAGGACTATAAAACTTATTCCAAAACATTTTTCATTTCTTCTTTAGTCTTATACACTCTAAAATAAATTTTGGGAATCTTAAGAGATAATTATTTTCCTCTTTGGAGCTAAGACTATGCATCTTCAAAGCTAGGAATGGTGATCTCTGGAGCTAGGATGGAGATCTCCTAAGTTAACGGAAATGCTCATAACTTTTGAAGACACTCAGATCAAAATGATTATTTTTTTGAACTTGTATAATTTTTTATTATAGTAATCCAAATATTCAATTATATTTAGGTTTAAGGATATTATTAATGATTTTTTTGCCATTTTTTATAACTTGTCCATTGTTTTGTTACACCTTCACATGCTAAAACAACAAACAAACCAACACAAAAACACAAGACCTATTTTCAGTTGATAAAAATTTGTTTATGTCAATATATGATATTTCATAAATATTACATATATCTAAAAATTAATTGAATAAAATTTTAGATGATTTATATGGGACTTCAAAAATATCAACAATGTAGACTACAATGACTTCTAAAGAATATATTAGATATATATCCCATATTTTATTCTAAAGAAGAATAAGTTATTAAAACTACATAAAAGTCCACTTTAAAAAATGATTTATGAAATATCAAATGATATTATTTACTAATATAATGAGACATTTTATGATCTCATCACTGAATATATCATCCATGTATATAACTACATCAACCATCTATTACACTCAACATTATCAGCCACGAGACTAGACTACATCAACTCTATCAAAATTCAAACTATGTTAACATTTATATACTATATCATCCCTTTATACAAACTACATTGGCCATACTTTATTATATCTACCATCTTTCTATGTTATTGACCACAAACTATGTTCTCAACCACCCTTAATATAACTATATCGACCACCAAAAATGATATCATTCTATCATGAAAATCATACCTTTTCAACTAAATTATATTGGACGATACCATTAATATTTTTATGGTGTTTTTTCACTAAATCTTCATACATACACTTGACCTACTTTTTGATGTTTTTTCTCCTACCCATTTCCCATTTTTATTTTTATTCTATTTTTACACTTTCTAGGGAAAATTATGCTACATGGATTTTCCCCAACATCTGTATACAAATAATATTTTCAAAATTTATCAATTACTGACACTTTCTATCTTGTAGGAACTTGTCAAGTCTTAATCTCTCTCAGTGCATACCCTAAAGGGTACACCAGGAAAGGGGTGGGTAGACCATTGGTGCTTTGTAAGATTGTTTTCCCTTATTACCCTTTATTACCAATCTAACTAGCTCCTAAAAAATTCCCCTAAGTTATTAATCCTCTTGTGAACACTCTTCCATATTTTACCAACTTCCATACCCATTTTCCTAACCTAAAACCCCTTTCGTGTTGAGTGTGGAGCCCTTAGGGGTTATCACATGACCATGGTGGTATGTTTTAGGGGCTTAGAGAGCTCCAAAGGTGTGGGGAACACATTTCTCATGTACTTCACATGTGAGTGGAATATTATTAAATTTTTATTTAATAATTTTCATGTGACTTCCTCATTTATTGGAAGTGGGATTAATTTCCTTATTTTTAGGGAATTAATTATTATATTTATTTATTTTCATGTGACTTCTTTTTTTATTGTAAGTGGGATTGATTTCATTATTTTTAGGGATATTGGTTTTTCATTAGAAAATGTATTGCCTTCCTTATTACAAGGAGTTAGTTGTGATCACATGTTGTTGTAAAATGTGCCTTAAAAGGTGGAGGCTCTATCTTTGGCATGTTCCTTCTTGGGAGAGCTTTTGGATGAGATTGATGAGGTGGAATTGAGTTGTCCTTAGTGTATGATGCTTATCTTGGATAAGCATCATGCAATTTCTCCTCTTTTTATATATTTTCCTTCATTTGTTATATATACAGGTTGTGGTGTGGCCTTTAGACATTGATGGTTTATTTATAGGGTGTGGCTTTGAGGATTAGAGTCAAAGTGTAGGTATTTTATAAAAGTGTAGGTGTTTATTACAAAGTGTAGGTGTTTATTGTAGGGTGTGGTATAGTAGCTTGTGAGATATAACATTATACAAGTGAAAGTGTAGCTTTTTGTGAAGCATTTTCTACAAGAGATTTATCTCTCTGTGAAAGTTCATTGTAATATTGTTTTATATTACTATTTTATTTTATAACTTTCTTGGTGGATGTAACCCACATTGGGTGAACCACGGTAGATCTATGTTATGTGTGATTGATTTTTGTTCTCTCTATTTTATGCTTTCATAATATCTATGATTTGAGGAATGTTTTCATGATGTATGCTATTGCATAAGTTAGATTTTATTTATGATTATATTAAATCTAGTTTAAAGTTTTTAATTCTTAATATTTTGATAGTTTACATGACTAGGTTGACTAGGTTAACTTTGTACTCTTATTGGTGAAATGCATTTTAGGGTCTAGGTCATCTCTTAACCAACCTACCTTGTGACCTGGTGAGTTTTTATCAATAATGATACTAGATTTATTGGGTTGACCCTATCGACTAAAAATTTTAGAAGGGTTTAGGGTTAGATCCACCTATATAAACACATATATTTCATCATTATTGTAGATACATCAAGATTTATTATTATTTTTGTAATTATTTACAATCTACTCTTCCACCACTCTACTTGAGAAATCTTACCTTAGGGTATCTACTTAGATAATATTGTCTTGTAGAGAAGTCTATGATGCTTTGGCCCTTCTTAGTGATCCTTACAAACCACAACAACCTCTTGTGAAGCCCTTTTATCCAAGGGAGAGATTGAGTCTTGACAATTTCATCTTTTAGGTAAGTATTCTCTAACTTTGCTCCTCTTTTTAGTAGATAAAATTAGCATAAGTATTGGATTTTGAATAATATTACTCTTCTTATATATGCATTAGAGTCTTACTCATACATATATTAATTGAGATTCTCATATGCATGTTTATTTTTATTTGTTTACTAACCCCCACTTTGTGGTACAAGATTTGGTGAGCACTAGATTAGATTTATTTGCTTTACATGTTATTAGTACAGTGAATATGAAAACATATGGCTTAGTTAGGGTTATTGCATGATTTTTATTGACTAGAGGCTTTGGAACCCTCCATATTATTGTTTTGATGAGAGATCCTCTAATTGGGTATAATATATCTATCTTCCCAAGGATAAGATTGATTTGTAGATTTGATGTATTTTTTATTGTTCACCTGACATGAATCTAACCCTTACAAGTTTTTATTTATTTATTATTTTTATATATTTTTGATATTAGGTTGATAGGATTGGTATATTTTCTAACTTTTGTGCATAGATTTAACACACAGTCACATAAAAATGACTATGTTCTTTCTATGTAGGTCTTCATAATATATAAGTTACTAGGTCAACAAGGTCAACACAATACTCTTATTCAGCTTCTAGAAAACATACTAGGTTGACTAGGTCAGTATAGTATTCTAGACAGCTTCCAAAAAACATATTAGGTCGATTAGGTTGGTATATTCATCTTAACATGTTTCAATAAATAGGGAATTATAAAACTAGGTCAACCCAATTGATAAATTTGGTATAATTTTCAAGCAACATTCAAGGCAATTCAATAACAATCTCACATTCCTCAACATCTTCCAACCCATAAAGGTTCCTTTCTTTCTCTCTCGTTCATTTTAGTTTTTCCTTATAATTCTATTTTGTAAAGTTTGTAGTCTTTCGAACTACCATCATATATCAAAATACATCGACCTAGTCAACCTAGTTCTATATTTTATCTTATATCTAAAAGATTAGGTTGACCTTATCGACATAGTTATTAAAATAATCTTTCTTCATTAGTATAATAGTGACACTGTCGACTCTATTCTATAATGTTTGCATACACTATCTTCTAAATTGACATTGTATTGTGTTCTAAATTGGGAATTAACAACTATATGCTAGTAATTACTTCACAATTTCAATTTTAGTTATCTACATGGTTATAATATATTACATAGTCTAATTGGGTGTTTTTTTACTATACCATTTAGTTGCACTATTTTTATCTTTCTTGCACACACTACCAAATCACATAATTTCAAAATGCATTTAAACAATTATCTACCCAAGGCCTACCGACTTGGATTTCATCACCAAGGGGGAAGCCAACTTGGTTTTCTAACCAAGTATAAACACATGGTTAATGGTATATATTATAAAATTTCCTGACACCCTTATCATTGTGGGATTATGAATTGAGGGGGTAGGCCCCAATACCAAGCTAGTACCATTATCAACACAAATCCCTTTTAACCTAAACCTCCTAAAACCATCTAAAGATTACTTTCTAGTTCCCTAATTTTAGCCAACTTCCCTATCACACTTAAAATAACACTTTATAATAATCTAACAACAATTAGGGTGACCATTTATTTAGCATTTACTTTTTAGTTGACTACTTGCTCTTTGCTCATTATATGTTGTATTGCAAAAACTTACATTGGCCAGCATTGGTACAAGGTTTTGTGTTATGTGCATCAATTGGATCATTTCCATTGACCTAATTTCTTGTTTTTATATTTTCATTTCATTATTTAAAGTACATTTCAATATTTTTCCCTATTTTTTACACTATCATTCTATTCGACATAGTCTCTTACAGACTATCTTTTTCCCTACCTATAGTATTAGGTTGACCTAATCAACCCTATATCTCTTTTACCAGTTAAATAATAGTAATAGGTTAACTCAGTAAACTCTATACTCTTATTAGACTCTATTTTCCCCACTTTTTAATACTAAGTCAACTCAGTCAACTCTATACTCTTATTGCATATCCTATGTATTCGACTCGGTTCTCTAATTTTATTCCTTAGCATTTTTTTCATTTTTTTCAAATCATCATGGAGTCCCCTATTAGAATCTTCTTGGATAACTTGAATCCATTTAGATACTATATGGGATGTTAATTTCTCCCTCTCTTTTCCTCTCAAGATAACCCTCACTCTTGAAACACCTCTTCCCCTCTTTCATTTGTGCCTTGTAACATGGTGTAAATCACACCTCAAGATGAAGTAAGTGGATTTGATCCTTTTTTACCTATCAATAAAATTCTCATTTTAAAACCATTCAAACTAAAGTGGGATCAATTTATACAAGTTTATACAATAATCTTTCTTCTAATAACCCACCCCCTAATATCAATTCAAGGAGTTCTCCTACAAAGACCATACAAAGACCAACCCACCAATTGATATGACTCAGCTTATTGCATAAGTCATACAACAAATGAACATAATGAAAACTTCTAACACCTCTCAAATGATGCAAGTACAACATCAATTTATTAATATGGCTAATCAACCTCTGGCTATCAATCCTCAAGCCAATCCAAATTTTATTCCTCCACTTCTTAGAGATGCCTCAAGAAATATTATTCCTCAATCTATTATGAATTAAAAAATGCTTCAAACTATCTAAAATGAGCCTTTAGATACCTTCATTATATCTATTGACATTGGCAATATATCTTCAACTATCAAGTATGATGGGACTAAAGACCTTGCCTCCTTTTTCTTAGCCTTTGGCAATCTTTACAAAGAGTGGATCCAAACTAGTACTTTCATCACAACTAAAATTTTAGTTAAAACCTTCACTAGCAATGTATTAGAATGGTAAAACCAAATTCCCTAACATTCCATTTAGAAAATTGAGGATTTATTCAATCCTTTAGTTAAATATTTTCAATATAATGATCTTCTTGAAAATCATCTTAGTCATTTCATCAATGCTAAGCAATCTCCCACCAAATCAGCTCATGATTTTATCAAATGATGGAAATCCTTGTCCCATAAAGCTGACCATAACATGACTAATGATAATTTTTTTAAAATCTTTATCACTTCTTTAAATCCTCTTCAATATAAGGTTCAAATATTTTCTCCCCAAATACTCAATGAAGCTCTTAACCAAGCTAAACATCAAGATTTTATCATGAAGCAATTTGAACCTAATCCTAAATTATTTAAAGGATATTTTCAAACATCTACTAGTGCTAACACTGGCAATATTCTATAAACAAAACTAGGATTTTCCAAAGGTTGCATTCCCTCATCTTCTCACACACCACTTACCATGCAGCAAATGAAACAATTCTTACTACCCTCTAAACCCTTTACTTATCCTAATAATCCTCCTAAGTGGTATGATCCCAACCAATTTTTTTGGTTCCATACTGCTATTAATCACTCCCATGAATCTTATAGAGAGCTTACTAAATTTATTTTCTCCTACATTCTTGGTGATTCCTTTAATCATGAATCCATGATCAACCTTCATTATCAAGACTACAACACCACTTCTCAGAAATGACAAGCTTCCAAATCTTCTTCCAATAGCCAAAAATATTTTCCCATAGCTAGTAATAAACAAAATACCAAGGATTTTTATGTTATTGATGTTGATTATGGCCAATATTACAATAATTCTAAATATGTTAATGTAACTAAGGTCAATTATCATCACAAGCTAGCTCATAAAGACCTTATCACAAAACCTAAGAAACCATATTTAGAAGAAAAAATTCTCAAATATAATACAACCTCTCATTTAGCTTTGGAAGTCCCTTAGGAACTAGCTCCTTCTTCTAAACCCCTAATAATTTCTATCCCTTTAAAATATACCTTACCTTCTAAAACTCACACTAGTTCTTCTTCTAAATCCCATTGGAAATTTCTTGAATAACTTAACTCCATGCCTTAAAATATTCTTCTTGTGGATTTAGTTCATACTTCCCCTTTTCATCATAAGTTCCTTATGCAACAATTACAAAAAATTGAAGATCCATCTTCTCTAGATGAAGAACCACCTTCTATTGAACCTCAACCTACCAATGTACATACCATTGAAACTATTTGTCCTTCTTCCAAGCCTTCTATTAAATTTCTTGAAGAGGACATGATTAATGGTGAAATCCTTTTTCATGTCGATGATCTTCAACTTTTCATTAAAATAGCCATTAATAATACCCTTATTCATAAAGTTTTAGTTAATGAAGGCTCTGGTCTTAATGTGACATCTTTGTGGCTTATCCAACAACTTGGTTATAATAAGGATCATATTAAGAAAACTCACCTTACTTATCATGGATTTGATATAACTAATCAAAATATACTTGGTTGTATTTGGCTTCCCCTAAAAAGTAGACCTAAGACCATTCAAACTAAACTTATGGTCCTTGATTTTCCCTTATCTTACAACATACCCCTTGGTCACCCTTGGACTCATAGAATGAGGGCCACCACCTCTTATGGTAGCCAATGCATCAAATTATTACATAACAGAAAATAGTATAAGCATGAGTCTAATCCCAACCCTTAGAGTATTAGAATTTCTAATCCAAAATTTCAATATCACATCCCAATCATTCCTACCATCAATAGTGCTCCATTATCTGAGTTCATCAACATCAATCCTAAATTACAAGTCACTCTTATTGATTTGAATGATGATGAACCTAATGATTTGAAACATACTTGCAATACTACTAAGCTACCTCCTTATATCTCAAAGTAGCTTCCTCCTTTTTTATCACCTCATGATTTCACTATTCCTTTCATTAATGAGATCATTGATTTCCCCCCTCCATGTAATGCTCAAGAGCCTTCTTTTCCAAAAGATTCCTTTACCTAAAATTATTATGGAGTGGCCAAATTATTCCAAGATCCTCTCATCATGTATCCATGTCAATTTAATAACATTGGGATTTCACCTTTTCTCACCCTAAATATCAAGCATGTACCATTTCTCCAACATATGATGATAACTAAATAATGGCCCGATCTCAATCTAAGACTTGGATGTTTAACATTATCATAAAACCTTAGCTCAAATACATAATTTCAACTGGGATGTTCATACTATTTCCATGGATCATGAATTAGATCCCAAAGGTCATGTACCTCCTATTAATTCTCCACTTATCGATACTCCTTAGGTGGTAGAACAAATCATACCTTGTGAATCTATGGAAATTCACAAATCTTCTCTACCACCTATAGATCCCATCATTACATCTAAACTTCCCCCATCAAATAAATTAATGACACAATAATCCTATGTGATACATCTTCTTCTCCTACTCTCAAGATTACACTGGATTCTAAGGCCACCAATGTCTATCAGATACATTATTAATATGATCACCATGCTAATAAAATTCTTGATATTGAAGTATATGTTGAGTATTATGGTCCTCTTTCCACCTTTCCTAGTGATGAAGCTATTCTTGAATTACTTCATGACTGAGAACCTCAACTTCCTTGTTAAAATCAAAAACTTGGGAATTTCAAAACCATAGCCCCTTATTTCAATAACTTCATTTATATAAGTGATCCTAAAACTAATCTTATTTCTTCTTTACCTAATTCACCATACCATTTCCAAAATATAAATTATATGCTTATCGAAGAAACTACTCACATTGAATATGGCACTCCATCATGCTCTCAACCAATTATACTTTTTTACAAACTATCACCTATTAAACATGATAAATTTAGTTTATTTTTTGATAAATATCATGAGATATTTCCCTGATCCTATGATGGCATGCTTGGTATTGACCCTATAATTATGGTGTACAATATCATCACTTATCCTGATGCCAAACATGTGCATCAAAAGCAATGGAAATTTCCACCCAAAGTTTTGAGCTTATGTCACAAACAAATCATCAAACTTCTCAATGATAAATTTATAAAAAGAGTGGATTATTATGAATGGGTTTATAATATATTTCCTATTCAAAAAAAGGTTACTATGGTCATTTGCATTTGCATTGATTTTTGTAATCTTAATCTTGTCTGTCCCAAGGATAATTTTCCTTTTCCTTTAATAGATGCCATTGTCAATTCCATAGTTGGTTATGGAATGTTATCTCTTATATATGGATTATTAGGATATAATAAAATTCACATTTACCTCAAGGACCAACATAAGACCACTTTCACCATGGAATGAAGCACCTAGTGATATGTTAAAATTCCCTTCGACCTCAAAAATGATAAAGTTACTTATCAATGAGAAATGACTCATATCTTTCATGATATTCTCCACAAAATTTTTGAAACTTATGCGGATGACCTCATTGATAAATATAAAATTTACAAGACTCATCTTTATGATCTTGCCATCATCTTTGACCATCTTCTCAAATACAAAGTTAGACTAAATCCTTACAAATGTGTCTTTGGTCTAGAAAACTGTTAGGATTCTTAGTCTCTCTCTACAGTATCAAAATTGACCCTACTAACATTAGTGATATCATCAACATGCCCATTCCTTATTTCATTCCATATATTTACACTTATCTCGATAAACTTGGGGAAATTAGATGATTTATCCTCAAAATGGCTTACCATATACACTCCATCAATTCTCTTCTTAACAAAGGTAATATTTTAAAATGGTCAGATCCTTGTCAAAAAGCCTTTGATAATATGAAATAATCATTTCTTCACCCACCTACACTTCATCCCCCTTCTAATGATCACCCATCGATCTTATACACTTATTCCACACCCATACCAATTGGGAAAATGCTTTCCCAACAAGATGATACTAGAAGAGATTATACCATCTATTACATCAATTGAGGCCTCATCAATTATGAGAAACATTACACAAAATTTGAATGTAATTACCTTGATATATATTTTGTATCTAAAAAACTTCAATATTACATGCTTTATTAGACTACTTATGTCATCATTCATTCTAACCCCCTTCATCACTTCTTCTCCAAAGCCTTTCTTCTTGGAGATAGAATTGGAAATTGGATGGTCATCATTATGAAATTGGATCTCTAAATTATCACTCAAAAAACTTTCAAAGGACAAATCATATCCGATCAACTTATCATAGCTCCTATGCTAGTTACCAATCACCTTCAAGATAGTCTTCTCGATGAGAATATTATTTATATTGAATGTCTCAACCAAGCTATATCTCTTAAATATTATTCCATAACTTCAATGATAATCTTG
The DNA here is from genome assembly GCA_037957365.1 of Torreya grandis. NCBI lineage: Eukaryota > Viridiplantae > Streptophyta > Pinopsida > Cupressales > Taxaceae > Torreya > Torreya grandis. Next base: position 133,383 of record JARHVA010004855.1, read on the forward strand.
AAAAAAGTAATTTTGATGAATCTACTATCCTCCTCAATACTACTAAACCAAAATTAGTTATCAAATAACTACCTATAATTAATGTCAACTTACCCGATAATACTTGGACCCTTCACTTTGATGGTGCTAAATACCTTCAAGGAGCTAGGGCAGGTTGCATTCATACTAGTCCTCTACATTAGTTCTCTCTTTTTACAAACTTTAGTCCTTCCTTTTGGTCTTTTGATTTCCCTTTTTCTCATGAGTTACATTGTAAAACCATGGATAAGATCTAGTCTTCCTCATGATGTAATTTTGTCATCTTTTGTTTTCATACTTTTTACACACTTTTTGGCACCCCTTGGGTTTCTCTTTCATGATTTATAGTGTAATACCATGGATAGGAATTGGCCTTCCTCACAAATACCATATTTTCCTTATTCCATTTATTTTTCAAGTGCTTTTGGCACCCTCTTTAGTTTCTCTTTTATGATTTATAGTGTAAGACCATGGATATGACATGTCCTTCCTCATAAAATCACCATCTTGTCATTTCTTTTCTAGAATGTGTTTTTCAATGGTTACAAGTTCTTAATCTTTTATTTTTAACTTTAGATTTTGCTTCTTTTGTAGATAATATTTTCATAAACAAACTATGTTAGCATGTTTCCCTCCATTTACCTCATTCTTATGATAAGGAATCACACTTGTATGTCATTGTATTATTCCTTTTTCACCCTTTGTCACATTTTTTGAGATTTGAAGTAATTTAAATTATTTCATCTTTCATTAATCTTGATTTCATTTCCTTTCACTCTGCATTGGATAAAACAAATTCAAAGTCAAGATAGCACTTTTATTTCACCTAACTTTACAAGACTCTTAGACACCATGCTCTGTAAGTTTTATTTCTTAGAAACCAAGTCCAAAGTATTAAAATTCAAGTCATCTTTAGCACCCATGCTTATTTATTTGAATCCATATGGAGGAGAGATAAAAATTTATCAATAAAGTTAAAAGATAAATCATTTTAAATAAAAGGCAATGTACAAATCTCAAAAGTCAAAATTACAATAAAAATATGTGATTAAAAGCACATTTCCTATCTCCAATCAAATATCAAACTCCATAGTTGACCTCAAAATAGAGCTAAGGTCCATTTGGGTGTGATAGGATAGTAGATTAGAATAGGATAATTCAATAAACTATATGGTACTACCTACTTTCTCACGTAAGTAACCAATAATCACAATAGATTGACAGCTTTATAAGGGGTCCTAAAGAATGAGGAAAACATTATGAGAAGGTAGGTCCATTTTAATTTTCATGCATATATCCTTAATGGTATTATTTACATACTAAATTTGTTAACCTAATACTTGGGTGGCAAATAGAAGTTATTCAAAGTCCTTAAGGTTTAAAGTCCTCTTATTTTGACAAACCTAATTTGAGTGTCTTGACTTTGATAAAGAGTTCCTCTACCTTGGTTTTTACTTCATTCTCCCCTTCACCCATTTCATTTCCCCCCTTGATGGGAAAATTTTGATTCTAAATCTATTTTCCCTCTTCTATACTTCCTTCTTCTTCACATCTTAAAAACATGCTATCACTACTTTATTTCATTTTTATCTATCTTTAGAGCAAAATAATATTCTTGAGTAACTATGGATTACTTTTGTTACACCATGGATCTAAATTTATAGATATAACTTTATTTATTTTATCATTTTCCATTATTTTACTACCCCTTTTTATGGACACCTAAGTCTATTTCTCCTTTCATGTACTTTTTCTATTCTTGAGTGAGGTTGGCTTGTTACTTGTCACTCATCAATTGTGTTTTCCCTTTTATGCACCTTTTTTCTTTTTTCAGTAAGGATTGTTACTTCTCACTCATCAATGTTGTTTTACCATTTTTTTAAATTTTTTTCCCCATATTTTTGAAATTAAGGATTGTTACACCTTTTACATTGATGTTTGATTACCATTATTTTTGACATGTATCCTTAGTTTGACTTGGTGAGTTTTACTTTCTTACCTAAGGTTTACTTATTTGAGTTTTTGGGATTTATTAGCCTTAAATTTTTAGTTACTCTTGGTCATTTCATATAACATAACACTTATCACCCTAGCTTGCCAAATTTCCAAGTATGTCCCATCCACATAGTACCAGTTATCTTGGCTTTCCTATATATGTTTATTTTTGATATTTAGTTTTGTATTCTTAGGTTTGTTAAAATTAGTCTCTATGCCCTCCATAATTAAAACTACAAACACAATATACAACCATATAGTGATAAATGTAATTTAAGGTACATATTATATTTACTTTTTTATTTATTTCACTTTCAATCATTTACTTTCAATTATTTTTGCTTTAAAATATTACAACTTTTTTTAGCCTCAGCATTGTATGTTACTATGTTCTTTATCGAAGCACCATCCCCTATTGCACCTAAGTGACATGTGATGAGATTCAAGTGGGGCATATGTATACACATAATATTTTCAAATTTTATCAATTACTGGTGCTTTCTATCTTGTAAGAACCCATCAAGTCTCAATCTCTCTGAGTTTACACCGTAAGGAGTGTACCAAGAAAGGGGTGGGTAGACCATTGGTGGTTTTCAATATTATTGTCCCTTATTTCCACTTATTACCAATCTAACCAGGTCTTAAAACATTTCCCTAATCTATTACTCCTCTTGTGAACACTCCTCCAGTTTTTACCACCTTTCATACCCCTTTCCCTAACCTAAACGCCCTTTCAACAATTTACATGGCTAGGTCAATTAGTTTGACCTTGTAATCTTATTGGTGAAACTCATTTTAGGGTCTAGGTTTGATCTTGGTTGACCTAGCCCATGACCTAGTGAGTTTTTATCACCCAATGATACTAGGCCAACTGGGTTGACCCTATCAGCCAAAACTTTTGAAAGGGTTTAGGGTTATATCTACCTATATAAACACATCTATTTAATCATTATTGGAGAGACATCAAGAGTTATTATTTTTATTATTCTTTACAATTTTATCTTCCATAATTCTACTTAAGGAGTATTAGCTTAGGGTTTTTACTTGGAGAATCTAGTCTTATGGATAAGTCTTGGATGCTTTAGCCTTTCTTAGTGATCCTTAAAAACCACAACAACCTCTTTCAAAGCCCATTTGGCTAAGGGAAAGATTGAGTCTCAATGTTTTCATCTTTTAAGTAAGTATTCTCTAACTTTGATCCTCTCTTTAGTGGATAGATGTAGCATAAGTATTAGATTTTAAATAATATTACTCTTCTGCTACATGCATTAGGGTCTTATTCATACATGGATTAATTAAGATTCTCTTATGCATGTTTATTTTAATTTGTTTACTAACCCCCACTTTGTGCCAAAGATTTGGTGAGCACTAGATTAGATTTATTTGCTTTACTTGTTATTAGTATAGTGAATATGAAAACATATGGCTCAGTTAGGGTTATTGTATGATTTTGCTTGACTAGAGGCTTTGGAACCCTCCCTAGTATTATTTTTGAGATAAGATATCCCCTGATTAAGTCTAAAATATCCTCATATTGGTCATATTCTTGATTATCTAATGTATCCCCAATTAGAAGTGTAATTAGGATCTATCCTCTTTGAGCTAAGACTGATTTGTAGATTTGATGCATTTTTTATTGTATACAACATCTACTTCTATTAATATAGTAAATTTTAATTTAAAAAGATCACAAATTAATAATAAATGTACCCCATACCTAGACTATGCTAGCTACCACTACAATTCATCCTCTGGCATGTCCTACTCCTTGAATATGGGCCATCGTCTCTCTCTTTTCTATATTTGGAAACATAGGACTTTAATGTCCAAAAATAGAAAATGTAAAAATGAATAATAATTTCTCATTTTATAGTAAAATTTTAAAAGTTTAAAACCATTGATTATTTATCAATAAATTATGTATCTTTCTCATTTCTTTGTTTTCATCATTCATTTTACTTAAATAAGTAAAGGATTCCTAAAAAAGTAGATAATTTTTCATACCTAACATCTTTTTTCAAAAAATTCAAATTTTATCGTATTTCATAAGTTCATCTCTTCTTTATGCATAATGGACACCTTTTGTTTATCTACTCCACAGAAATCTCCTCTTCCATACAAATAAGGTAAGTGAAGGTATGTATTTAAAATATTATTTCCCTTCATTTATTTTCCACTTTTTATGGAAATTTGGTTAGCTCAATTATCGTGTTGGTATTTTCTTTCTAAAAGCACCATCCCATGTTACACTTTAGTGGCACATAATGAGATTCAAGTGGGGAATATGTATACATACAATATTTTTAAACATTATCATTTACTAACACTTGATCTCTTGTAACAACTATTAGTGTAGGTTTTTATTTTTCCTTATTTATTAATTAAGAAAATTGTATTTCTTGTGCATACATGGAGTTTTCCTACATTTGTGGGATAGGCTAGCTTATGTGGAGGTGTGTGTCATAGATGTGTCATAGGTGTCATAAGAATGTCATAAGTAACTCCCTTGATGGGAGTTACTTCTCTATTTTTAGCACCTTGTCACCACCTTTCATGGAGGAGTTATAGTCTATTCTTGGGGTGCCTTGTCCACCTTTTTTGGAGGAGTTACGTACTCTCCTATTTTTAGTCCTCACTTTGGCCATCTCATGTGAATTATATTTTGGTTTTCTTCATTTTATCTTGTGTAATTTATCTTCTTGTGTTATTTTCAAATTGCTTTAGCATCTATGTGGTGTGCACTTGCTTCATCTCGTGTGATCACATCTCCATTGCACTCGCATTATCCAAATTTTGGAAACAACTCTGATATGGTATCAGAGCAAGAATGGTAATTATGTGTCTAGTTATGCTTTTAGTTCATTTTGAAATCAAGAGGATTGGAATTATGTTTGTTTTTTTTATTTTTCTAGATCTGATCTAAAAAAATTTTAAAAAAAACTTTCAATATCATTTCTAGTATCATTTCTTGCATCTTGGAATCCTTGGCCTTTAGGTGTCTTAGTTGTCTTCACTTCAGGGGCTGGTTCAGCAGTTAGCTTGGGCACCAATGTTGTGTCCAATCAATAGAGGGAGGAGCAGCACTCAGCATTTAGTTCAGGCTTAACACTTAGCTTCTGCCATGCCAAGCTTCAGCAATAGCATCCTTTCCAACAGTTGACCAGGCCATACAACGTGCAAGTCTGTTGTTATCCTTCAGCACTCCATGCCAAACTTTAAGTCTACACAAAAGTCTACTATTCATTTTCTTATTTTCTCTACCCAGTAAGGTGCCAAACAGGCCGTATGAAGTTTCCAGTAGGTCTTTTTTTTTGTCTTTTCTGCCAACAGTCTTGTTTGGAAAATGGCACTTTTTTCATGCTTGGCGTCCCATGTGGACCCTTAGATGTTTGGCCAGTAGTTCAATTCTATCTATGCTTCATTATTTTTAGTTAAAAATTGACTTGTAAAACAAAAATCAGTCAATTTGACTAAATATTTAATTTTTTAGATAGTTTTGTAATTTGGGGGTTTTCATTTAAAACTTGTATCTTCGCTTGTCGAAGATGAAGGGTGAGGCCCGAGTTGGCAAGAAGCCAATTCCCCCTCACACAAACCTCATTTGAATTCTTTGTTTCGTGCCAAATCCAATGAGTGGTTGGAAGGCCACTTTCTCTCTCATAACAGGCAATTTTTTAATGTTTTAGTGTTTTTTTTGCAAAAACACTAGTTTACAAGAAAATTGAACCTTTAATATCTTGCAAATGGTAGCTCAGATTTGGGTGCCATTTTTTGAAAAAGTATTTTTAATTCAATTCTCCACATCGTAGGCTTGTTATTTGTTAAAAATGCACTATTTTATAAAGTGCCTAAAATTTGGGTCTCTCGAGACGCATTTTCCGCTGAGTTCGACGTCCTGTTTGCTTTAGTCTTGCACTGACTGCTCTAAGACGCATTCTAGGCTAATTTCAATGTCTTTTGAGTGTGCACTTGAATATTTGGGAGGGGCTCAATATTTTTGGGGGTGTGATTTCTTTTCACAACTTGCAAATCTTTACTTTCATTCTCCTTTCTACATAATTTCACAACTTGCAATCAACACAACTTCACCTAAATTTAGCTAAAAATGGATTATTTTTAACTTAAACCCCTAACACCCTTCAACTATCATGAATGGAAGGTTAAAATGTCAATCATTCTTATAATCAAAGGGTTGTATAGGATCACCATGGGTACTAAAGTAGAACCCAACACTGATGCTAAAAAGGTCAAGTGGTACAACCGTAGTGATGAAGCCTATAGATTACTGAGCTTGTCTATGTCTCCAAAATTTCTCTTCCATTTAGAATCCTCCCAGACTCCCAATGACATATGGGACACCTTATAAAATTTATTTGGGAAGCTTGATGAGATGAGAGGTCATGAGCTCAAAAATGAACTCATAAGTCTAAGTCCTAGCAACTTTGACACCCTATAAGACTTCTTCACTAAGTTTAAGGCCCTTAGATTGCAATTGAAAGAATGTGAGATAGAGAATAAAGATGATCAACTCATCCTTTCTATTCTCACAAAGTTAGGTCTAAGCTATTCAGTCTTTGTCTCCACTTTCCATGCCACAAAAAGTGCCCTTGGCACTACATGGAAAATGCCTTCTTTGGATTCATTCATTACCGACTTGACTAGGGAGCAAGATAAGCTAATTCAAATGGGCACAATGAAGTCTACTCAACGCCAAGCTTTGATATCTATAAATGGTAAGGATAAGACTTTAACAAAGGAGAAGAAGGAAAAGAACAAGGACCAGGAGAAGAAGAAAGAAAACAACAATCTTGCCAAAAACAACACTGAGTCTTCCTCCTCCAATGCTAAACCTAAGAAGGAGAAGGTTAAGTGTGCCTATTTGAAAAAGATAGGGCATGATGAACACAAATTCATGAAGAAACAAATATATCACCTAACTCATCTTCTAGAGAAGAACAACACATGTGTTCCTGAGTCCATCAAGCATAATTCATCTACCCAAGATTCTACCAAGGCAAAAGGCAAGGGTAAGGAGAAAGAAAAGGGTAAGGCTCTTGTAGCTATAGCAGATTTTACATCTTCATGGTTCATCAACTCAATTTCTTCTCACCACATGGGCTCTTCACTAGTTGAGTTTTCATCTTTAGAGCCTTGTAGCATGACTTCAATTAGTTTGGGTGATGACACATCAGATTCTATTGCAAGGAGAGGGTCAATTGAAATGGAAGGAGGAACATTCAATAATGTTCTAAGTGTTCCTTCTCTTTCAACCAATCTTTTATCAGTGTACCAAATCACTCACATTGGTTAAGGCATGAGAGTTGAGTTTTCACCAGATTCAGTGGCTATTAGGGAGTTGCATAGTGATACTATAGTGGCAGTGGATAGGGCAGATCACCAAGCAAGGTTATACACATCACATTTTGCATCAGATTCTTCTCCAACAGCATTATTGACTCATTCAGATGGAGTTATCAAATTGTGTCATGAGCGGTTTGGCCACCTTAACTACCACTACCTTGAGTAACTTTGTAAATATGACATGGTCATTGGCTTGCCTCGTGTCCAATTCTCAAAAGGACTTTGTGAGGGGTGTTCCCTTGGGAAGCATCCTGAAGCAAAATTTGACAAAGTCAAAGCTTGGAGGGCTTCACAACCTTTGGAGTTAGTCCACAGTGATGTATCAGGACCCTTTCCCAAACCATCTTTCACAAGGGCCAAGTACATCCTCACTTTCATTGATGATTTCCCTAGGTACACTTGGATATATTTTCTCAAACAAAAGTCTGAAGTGTTTGAAAATTTTCTCAAATTCAAGGCTCTTGTTGAGAAACAAAGTGAGAAATACATCAAGGTTCTTCAAATTGATAATGGATGGGAGTATGTCAGCATTAGGTTTGAGTAGTTTTGCACCATAGAGGGGATTGATTTGTAGCGCATAGTCACTTATAGTCCTTCACAGAATGGGGTTGTAGAATGCAAGAATAGGTTCTTGAAAGAGATGGATAGTTGTATGATTCACTCCAAATCCTTAGCATTAAAGTATTGGGCCAAAGCCATCAATTGTGCTTTCTAAATTCAAAATAGGGTTCCTCATAAAGCTTTGAAAGGGATAACACCCTTTGAAGCTTGGCATAAAAGGAAACCTAATGTTGAGCACCTTAGGGTTTTTGGATCCCTACCCATGGCCCACATTTCAAAGAAGAAATGCAAAGCTATGGAATGTTAGTCCAAGCCTTGCATCTTTGTAGGATATCTAGATGGTATTAAGGGGTATCACCTTCTAGATCTAGTCACTCATGAGTTGTTCATCGAGAGAAGTGTCCACTTTTAGGAGAGTCCTAGAGACTCAACACTTGACACTTCTTCTCCCTCATCATATCTAATTCTTCATGATGATTCCTCATCAGATTTAGATCAGCCACAATAGGTTCTTGAGCCAGAGACATCTTCTTCTTCTTCGAGTTTAGACAACAAGGACAATGATGTAGAGTCATCCACCTCTAGTCAGTCAGAGGATGAGGAGTTAGCACCTGACTTGCCCACTTCTGGGCCACTTTGGGCCAGATAGACACTTGAGAGTGATGGCACTTGGACAGGAGATCCCACAAATGACAAACATACTAGGGGGGATTTTTAGAGAGATCCACATACCTTCTTTGTTACAATTTCATATCCACATACTTTTCAAGAGGCATCGGGGGTACCTGAGTGGGATAGTGCTATGGAGGAAGAATATTCTTCCTTAATCAAAAATCACACTTGGGATTTGACTTCACTTCCTAAGGGAAGAAAGATGGTTCGATGTAGGTGAATATATCAAACCAAATTTATAGTAGATGGGTTGATTGATAAGTATAAGGCGCGATTGGTCACCAAGGGTTTCTCACAGGTGGCAGGCATTGACTACTCAGAGACCTTTGCACCCATTGCAAAGATGACTTTTATCTGACTCACCTTGGCTATTACCACAACACATGGTTGGGATGTGCATCAGATGGATGTGAAGAGTGCCTTTCTTCACAGAGACCTAAAGGAAAAGATCTACATGGAGTAGCCACTAGGATTTGTTCAAGATTCTTCTTTAATATGCAGACTTAGGAAATCTATCTATGGCCTCAAATAGGCCCCTCGAGCTTGGCATGCCAAGATGGATTCCTTCCTTCTCATAGTGGGTTTCAATAGGTTCCATTCTGATCCCAATGTCTACTTCTTATGGCAGGATGATTCGCTCTTGATTTTGGTTCTATATGTTGATGACCTTTTGATCACTGAGAGTTCTTCATCGGCTATTGTAGCGGTGAAGGCATCTCTCTAGGATAGATTTGACATGACAGACTTGAGTTTGTTACACTAATTCCTTGGCATCGAGATCTCATAGTTAGATTCAGGGATTTCTCTTGCACAGCCTAAGTATGCTCTTGACTTATTGGCTCGGTTTCACATGGCTGATTGCAAGCCATCTCTAACTCCCTTTCTATCAAGAGTCAATCTTGAGGCTGATTGTTCTTCACCATTGGTTGATGCCACTCGATATCCACAACTTGTTGGTAGTCTCATCTACTTGACTCACACCAAGCCTGACATATCATATACAGTGGGACTTGTCTCCACATTCATGTAGTAACCTCATGAGCTACATTGGAAAGAAGCTAAGAGGATCTTACATTACATACAAGGTTCATATAGATACAAGATTCATTAAAAATTTGGCATAGAGGTTGACTTGGTTGGATATACAGATTCAGACTGGGCTAGCGATTCACAAACTCACAAGTCCACTTCTGGTTACAATTTCTCTCTAGGTTCTAGTCTTATTAGTTGGTCTAGCAAGAAGCAGAATGTTATTGCTATATCATCCATAGAGGTAGAGTACAGGTGAGTTTTTAATGTAGCTATTGAGGCTATTTGGCTTCAAGGGATTCTTTTTGAGTTTGGCATTTCTATCAGACAGCCCACCATCATTTATTATGATAACCAAAGTACCATTCAGATTTGCAAGAATCTAGTTCAGCACTAGCAGACCAAGCACATAGAAATTCACATGCATTTCATTTTGGAGCTTATTCATAGTCAGGTCATTGACTTGATATTTTGCCAGTCTTCAGAGCAAGTTGCAGACATCTTCACCAAACCTTTCACTGAGAGCAAGTTCATTCATCTATGAGCTCTTCTTGGGGTGCGGTCCACATCTGTAGTAACATCATCTTCGAGGGGGCCTTCTAGCCTCTTCTTTTCTTTTATGTCTCTCTTTTGGGGGGGAGTTTTTTCCTATGGGTTTTCTCCTTTTCTCTATCTTATGGGAGATTGCATTTGTACATGGGTACCTCATTAGGCCTAGCTTCTGGGACCCATTTTATATTTCCACACTGCCCACCTAAGCTACGCTTATGGGGGGTATTAGTGTAGGTTTTTATTTTTCCCTATTTATTAATTAGTGAAATTGTATTTCTTGTGCATACATGGAGTTTTCTTACATTTGTGGGATAGGCTAGCTTATGTGGAGGTGTGTGTCATAGATGTGTCATAGGTGTCATAAGAATGTCATAAGTAACTCCCTTGATGGGAGTTACTTCTCTATTCTTAGCACCTTGTCACCACCTTTCATGGAGGAGTTACAATCTATTCTTGGGGTGCCTTGTCCACTTTTTGTGGAGGAGTTACTTACGTACTCTCTTATTTGTAGTCCTCACTTTGGCCATCTCATGTGAATCAGATTTTGGTTTCTCCATTTTGTCTTGTGTAATTTATCTTCTTGTGTTATTTTCAAATTGATTTAGCATCTATGTGGTGTGCACTTGCTTCATCTCATGTGATCACATCTCCATTGCACTTGCATTATCCGGATTCTAGCAACAACTCTGATAACAACCTATTGAGTTTCAATCTCTCTAAGTGAATGCCATAAAGGGTACACTGAGAAAGGGGTGGGTATATTGATGGTGCTTTGTGATAGACATTATTGTTATCTATCATGCTTATATCCACTAAATTTTCCCCAGACTTGATCCCCTAATAAATATTCCTTCTAATATCCCCTAACTAAACCAAGATCTATCTTTCTGACTATATTAACCTAGGTTTATGTAGTATTTTCCACGTCTCACTAAATTTGAAACTAGGTCAACCCAGGTCGATATATTCAAAATTTTATGACATATAATTCATAACTAAGTTATTATTAGTTGACCTATTTCAAGGATTAATGATAAATTTTTAACTACATCAAGGATATATGATGGTGTCTACTAAAATTACAAGAAGTTTTATGATCATCCATCACTAAAAATACAAGTCCCATTTCAATCCAATAGAGAGGAACGTTCATTTTCAAACTATTATTCATAATTTTACTTAAGTCTACATTTGTAAAATCCATTATTTAGTTCTTATCTTAGATGGAAAAAACTTGTCTTGTGGATTCTTGGATATAATAGGAGGAGTCCTTTTAGCCTAGATCTTAATTCAAACTTAATGATCATTACAACCATAATAATATATTGTAAATCACTATTAGCAAAGGCGTAGATTGAAGTCTGATAGGTTCATTAAAGGTCATTATTTATAACCCTGGCTCTTTTATTTGATCGATAAATATTACAAACTTAATATCTTGAATGGACATATAACTCCTTGTTTGAATCTCATATACATTTATACTTAGTTTGGATATAGGGTTTTCAAACTTTCTATTTTCCACTCGAGGTAACTTAGGTACCCATTTGCCTACTATGGTTTCTTACCCTTTTTAGATTAATCATCTCTTTATTTGTGTTTCTATCTTGACAATACTAGATTAGATTATATTATAAGACCTAGTTAGTCTTATTTCATTATATTGATTACCTAGAGTCTTTGAAACCTTCTCCATTTATGTTATGTTATAAGTGTTCCTCTAGCTCAGTTTAGTAGATCCATTTAGTTATATCCACATATAACTAAGTACTAATGGGATCTATTTTATTTACCTTCTCTAAGTCTATATCTCTTATATAGGATAATTTTAAGGTTATTCCTAGCTCATTGCATACCATATACACCAAGGTATTTTAGGTTTTTATTTGTTCAATCTCCTTCTCTTCCTTGGCCTCTAACCCACTAACCAAAACTGACATTGATAATCCTTCCTCTTCTTCCACTAGAGATGTTACCATTAGTGTCATATTTTTTTCCCATTGGTACATTAAACTAACCCTTCAAAAATTATCTTAACAAAAAAATTATTTTCACAATCCCCTTCCTAACTAGTTCTATAATTCCACATTTATACACTAGATTCTTACACATTCCTTCAATGGCATTGTATTTATCCCATGATACCCCAATTAGCCTCTAAAACTTTAATTTATCGGTTGTATTAGTTTAATTTTTTGCAAAAGAATTCTAGAGATTTTCAATTCTCTTAATTTTTAAATTATTTTCAAATGTTCTCTTCTCTTTTATAGGCTTGGGTGCATTAATTTCACCACCTACCTACAAACTATTTGGTTTGCTATCATCCAATGGTTGAATTTTAAAATACATGACCTTTTTATGATTTTTTAAGGCATCAATTAGAGTATTTTTATTACTTTATGTGCACCTTCATTACACATCTTCCATTACATCCTATTATTATGTGCATACCCTCTTGTGTTTCACTTCCCTTGTGCACCATAATTAATGCACACTTAATTTTTCCTTAGTGCACACATATTCAAAAAAAACCATTAATGTAATTAAACAATTTCCATATCTTCATAACCAATATTATCTAATTACTCTTTTGAAACATAATTAATGCACACTTATTTATGTCTTATTTTAAAAAAAAATCTAAAAATAATATGCTAAAGCAATCTGACATTTTCCATCTCCCCAAAACTAGTATACTCTAAGTCATCTTTCACACCATCTTATTTTTAAATAACCTTAAATCTTTCACCTATTTTTTATTTTTATATATCCATGTATATGCATGGAATAGGATAACCAATAATAATCATCTTTCTCTCTATACACTAAGACACATGAAAACATTATAACAATAGATATTTTGTATACTTAGACAATAAAATAATGGTGCTTATAGTGGCCATAAATCTAGAAAAAGGAAATCAACACTCAATAGTAAGGGTATATGGTTTTAGATCTAATGCCTAAGATAAAAGGTATGACTCTAACTAGATCCCACGATATATCAATGGTAACAAAGGTTATATCGAAGGTATAGTAAGGATACCACATGCAAGGAACTAATGAACAAGGTTAACCTAGATCAAAGATAACTTTAACATACTAAACTAATAAAAAAGTAAGTGATTTAATGAATAACTATTGGGTGGTCTATGCAACTTGAGGTGATAAATGGAAAGGTTAAGATTCCTATAGTTATAACAAATTATTTGGTATAATGAAGACTTAAGAAAGGACAAACAACATTAATCTACTATAATAAAATGCAAATAAAATTTATATACTAAGTAAATAAATGAAAAAGAATAGGGATAAATATACTTACCTTTGGGTTAACTTGTCAACACGTCTATCTCCCCTAGCTCAAGTGGAACTTTTCAAGAGATGTTGTAGGATGATCATCTCATATAGATAGAAGAATACCTATATATAATTAGTTGAGACTCCTAAGATTTGGACATATCCTTGATACAAACCTTATTGAGCTTTAAATACAATTAATAGAAAATAGACCTCCAAGAATAATATATTAACCTCTAATTCCTCCTTTTAATAATTAAGAGTATAAATACAAGTGTAATTAGATCATATGAGTGTTGTGTTATATGACAAATGAAAATAATTCCCCTATGTATATGACTAAAAACTTAGAAATAAACTTGAAATCTAAGATGATAGCATTGGCCAAGATGATACAATTAGTCAAAAATGATATCGAGTGACACAAAATTATATTGGTAAGGTCATTAATTTATAATTGATAGAGACAAAACTCAAAATTGCATTAGCCAAGATGATTTAGTACATGGAGAGATATGTAGGAAACATACTATATCAATCACACTGATACAATAGGAATATAGGTTGGTTATAAAAATATGATAAAAATTGGAAGGAGATGTATGACAAAAAGAGAATAAGAGGAGGTCAAAGAATTATTAATGAAGGTCTAATAAAATAGCATGAAAACATCTCTTCAAAGTACAATGAACCAATCCCACCCATTCTCAATGCATTCTTGAGGATGCACACCTAGGGGGATTGATGAGCCAATGATCCCCTACAAGAGAAATTGTCAATAAAATGATAAAAATGAAAAGTATCGGGTGTATACATATGTGACATGTTAATCTCATCATGTGTCACAATAGTGTAACATGAGATGGTGCTTTGAGAAATATACCTAACAACATAAAATATCATGGTGGGAAATTTTGAAAGAATTAAAATTAATATTAAATTAAATAAATGATGATAAATATGTACCTTTACACATTTATAAATGATGTTGCATGTGTTGAAACTAATGGGAGGTGCTAATTTAAAATCTCAATGCACTAAATTGAAAAAAAAGAGAAAATTTAAAATTTATAAACAATAATTTTGTTAGCACTTAAAAATTACTTATACCCTGATGTTTATTTTGATTCATAAAAAAAGACATATGTAAAAAATATATATATAAAATATGAAATTTGGAGATAAATAAAATGAATTTCAAATTTTTAATTAGAGTTATAAAGAGGTCAATCACAAATCATTTGGTATTTACTATTTTAAAAAAACTATAGCTCTGAACCACCATTTTTGGTGCAACAAGGGACTATGACTAAAGGATGGAAAGATGGATACATGGGAGGATGGTTAGGCACAACCATAGGATCCATGTAGTTAGGTAAAGCATTAATTGTTTGGTTTGGTAAAATAAGTAAAATAGAATAAATTTAGAAAATATACATGTCGAGATAAATCTATGTATCATAATTTTCCCTAACACAAGTCAAATGTAGAGAAAATTTTGATAATTGATGGTTAGAAGAACAAGTGTAAAAATTAGTACTGAGGGTATTTATAAGGGCCAAGTAAGAAATTTTCACCATTAATAAACTGTATTATCTAGGCTGATGTACTTGATTGGTGGAAAATTACAGCCCTAGTCAATATTGTATGGTTTGACCGATGCAAATAAGTCTCAAAAATAAATTTAAAGATATATACCATATATGGTGTTCAATACAATATAAAATGTGATCAAATTGGCCATTAATGTATGCAAAAATTACATGGTTGATACCGTATAGACATGGGTGATATAGTGAGAAAAATATAACATGGTGGATACAATATGGATGCAACCAATGTTGGAAAAAGGAAGTGGGTGGCCAATACCACATAGGTATGGTTAATACACTAAAAAAATAAATACATGGACAAAAAAGTAGAAATTTCACTTGCCCAATATAGTATGAGAATTAAAAAAAGGCTAATATAGTGGAAATAAAGACATTTTATGAAATTTTCAATTAGATTTTAGTTTTTTATCTCAAAATATAACTATATAATCTTATTTGAAATTTTTTAGAGGCATAAAAAATTACGAAGGATCATAGATGAGAGCTAGCTACATGATCTACGGACTAGACTATTAGATGTGGATAGAGAATGACTAATCAAAATGGGATTTGAAGGATTTATGAAGATGTGATGAGTTTATCTGAGTGTAAAACTTAGTTTCAATGTTTCTTAAGTGTAAGGAGTTGATTATTGATACATTTATATGGGTGGTGTGTGGGGACATAGTGGAAGATACCATCACCTTAGAGGACATACATGTTATACTGGAGCTTCTAATAGAGGTCATGCTCATGATTTTTGGTGTGCCTTTATCTGTAGCAGATCACCATGAGTTGATTTGATGGGCCAAATGGTTTGATGAGTATGATCAACACAAGTTGATAAGAGTAGGATCAACACAAATTGATCATTAGACTCTTCACTATTTACATGTAGATAATTTTAGACATCTAGAACAACATCATCAACTTCATGACTATGTGATTAATATGTCAAAATTTACATGGCATAGTAATAATGTAAATTATATCTCTATGTTGATTTTACTTAGATTAGGGAACTATGTATGATATTATAACTATGATCTAAATTAAATTTATACATGATTTTTATGGTACCCTAAGCCAAAGACAAAAGATAATGATTCACATCACATTGAACACATGTTGGATATATGAGAGGTTTCCCATGTATCAACAAACATGACTACCACACCAAATCAAGGAAAACATACCTCAGGTAAAGAGGTGAGATCAAGATCACATAATGAAATAGATCCCCATGTAGATAATGTTTGAGATGATATGTATAGATTAAATTATATGGATACCATACTAGGTTAGTATGGACACATAGGCATCATGGTACTCCATGATATAGGCACATGTGAGGGCTTAGGTCATAGGCTAATAAACTTTGTGGATGAATCTATTATATCCCAAATTTTCGCCCTATAAAATTCAAAGAGATGTTCTCAAATTTTGGATAACATGGAACTATCTATGCATACAGACAAACTACTATTAGAGATAGATCTTTAGGTTAAAGGGATATCTCCCTTGATCTATCTTTTATGATCACACACTACACTAGACTAATCACTATTATGGGTTAAAAGGGAAGAAATAAAATAAAATTAACCTAAAATAATGAATGTGATACACCAAATATAACTCCATAAACATACTTGTATTTTCACTAAAAAGACATATTGCCTAAATTGATCTCAACTCAAAGGGTCTTCTAGCATAAGTGTTGCTACATGGAGATATATTGACATGAATATCCATATGTGGGTGACTATAAGGTATAATATTAGACACTACGAATCTCTCTCACACTTAAAAACACACCTAAC
This sequence comes from Torreya grandis, assembly GCA_037957365.1. Lineage (NCBI taxonomy): Eukaryota > Viridiplantae > Streptophyta > Pinopsida > Cupressales > Taxaceae > Torreya > Torreya grandis. Next base: position 150,283 of record JARHVA010004855.1, read on the forward strand.
AAACATATACACTTTACGAGACATGTTAGAATAAACATCACTCACACAATGCATACAAGAGTAGAAAGGAAGCAAGGAGCAAAAATTCATCACTTGTCATCTGAATAAACTACTTGACATAATTATGCAATAATTAAAAAGATGAAACTATCTTGATAAAAATTTATTCAAAGGCAAAAAAAGATGTCAAAACTAGTAGGCCTTCTCCATACCAATTGTGGATTTTTTACAATGACCAAATGGCTTGAAAATATAGAACATAGGAGAGGAGAGATAATTAACATTGAAGGGTCATAATTAAAAGTGTCAAATCTTTAAAATTAGTTACAATGCAAGATAATTAGTTATAAAATATTTCATGAAGTCCACTTACACAAGTGTTAATCACAAACATGACTTCTCTTTGAAGTTAGCAAAGGGACACTCCATTATCCTTCTTGAAACTACTCTTTGATGATGAATCCACTTGACAATCCATAAATTATATAAAAGTCATTAAAATATGATACTTGTATTGAGGATGTGTAAGTATGATTTTTGATATTCATAAATACACCTCAATTGATGACCTTATTATTGTCACTGGTTATTCACTTCCTTGTAGTCACTCATTATCCCTCTAGGCTTGAATTCTCACACTTGTCACTAGGGTGACCTACATAAAATCAAGGAGATTCATTTTATATTTTTTATACACCTATTCAAAACCTCTTTTCCTTCTATTCCATCAAGTAAACCTTAATAAGATTCAATACAACACTTCTCATCTTCAACTTAGGTAGTCACCCTCTTTCTCATTGTCTTGTTCAAGATTACCTACAATGACCAAATTAATAGAGGTTTTTCATGCATCACTAATGTGATAATTAAATTTAATAAGTTTTTAAAAAAACTCCATACACATTATAAAATGGATTGCATTTATCTATTCTCTTTTTCACCTCCAATTCAACTTAATTCTTGAAAAAAAACACAGAATTATACCTATCTATACAAGTGATAGTATGGAATAACTAAATATAAAGGATCCTAAGAGAGTTAAAATAATTTCCAAATAATCATAAAGTTCAATTTACCCCTCTTGGATTCATAATTTTTCATATCTTTCTCATCAGTTTCTTGAGAGCATTTTAGGAGGGTTTTAGGTTAATCAAGTTATTAACGATGATTCATAACAGTTAAGCCATTTTTCCTATAAATAATACCACTAATTTTTATTTCAATACCTCCCTCATCTATCCATAATTTCTTTAGATCCCATTCATTTCATCCATATAGATATGAGTGAAATAAAATGGCTCTCGAGTTCCTATTATGCATTCTAGACACCCCTAAGACAAGTTTAGGCCAAAAGGATCAATATTGTGTTTTTATATGTAAAAAAATGACTCTAATGGACTCTTCACTCTCCCATTAAGGATATAAAATTTATTGGGGAGATCATATGGTCATGAAATTGAAGTTAAACACCCGATGGTTCATGCCTAGTAGGCTTGGACTATGTTTCTTAGTATATGACCACTTGTGGGTGATCACATTGATTGTAGGTGATTATTATCACTCATTAATCTCCAAAAAAAATATACACATCATATAATAATACTTTAAATACTCTTTATTTCATTATTTTACCCTTCATGTAATAAATCTATAGGTTACATTGATTATGTAGTGCCTCTAGTTTGAGATAAAATAAAGGATATTTACAATATTAGTCTAGCCCAAATGAGACCATGTAAGTATATTAAAAATTATTATGACACTATGTACTAAGTTTCAAGGCTTTATTACACTTATATATCCCTCAACATATCAAACTCTTAAGACTAGCTTCTAGGTCTATCTACAAGTACAAGATTTTGGTTGACTAGGTATGAGGTTTGAAAACCCAATCTAATTCATCTTCACTTTGCTTTCCTACCTCTAAGAATCATATTAAAATGTGATGTTATCATTTTTGGAGTGGTTTATACATATTCATATTCAACCTATATCCCTACCCATCAACCAAACATGCATTCTTCATTTATCTTAGACGAGTTTGTTTCCTCAATCAGACTGTAGGTGTGCATTAGAGAATTCAAAAAATTCGTGTAGATGATAATACAAGTATGAGCATTGTATTTTACACTTTTTTTTCCCTCTAAGGTCACTTGGGTATCTCACACCTAGATGGACTTGTTTTTACTTTGGAACCATGCTCTCATCTCTTTACTATTAATGAATTATTGTCACTTGCAATGTTGTATTGCTATAGGTTCATTTTGGCTTAATGTTACTATAATTTTATAAGTGCTTTAATCAAGAAACTTTATTGAGTTGAAAACCATTCAAAAATTATTCTCTTGACCTAATCAACCTTTTATTGGATTGGCATAATATTCTAGGCCTAAGCTATAAGAAGGAAGTCATCAGAATTCAACTTCCACCAATAAATGAAATTGTATGAGGCAAGATTCTTTTTCATATAAGTTAACGTAAATGTTCCCATTTGTAACTTTTCTAAAATTTTAATGACTATAGGTGTTACTTAAAGTAGTCTTCCAAACCTATTAATCCTTCCTACAATCTTTAATCCTTAATAAAAGGCATTCTCACTACATTCCAAACATCATAACCTCTTCACGCTACATTATCAGGTCATTGTACTTTTGATTGCTTATACACAAAACCCTATAGGTGCCTATTTTAAGGTTAATTAACTATATCAAGTATCTTAGACCTTGAATCCCATAAATGGTTATCTTGAGATAAAACCTTAAATGAATAAACTTCTCATTCATGCCTTGAGGGATTGAACACCAATGTATTACCTTAACCTGAAGCCACTCACAAGAGGACAAACTATGTAACTATGAAAGCACTATTCTACAAACCAATAGTGCTCACTTATAGAAAAATGAGGTAATTTTACCTATTTCTTCATGATCACAAATTCCAAAATAGTTGAATCCAACATGAAAAGGATGAACATACTTTTCAAGTCCTCATACACCACTTGGTTCACACAAATCAATGTAAAGAGATGAGAAAACTAAAGCCATTAGGAATGAATAGGCATTTTGGAGGAATTAAAAATCTTAGTGATTTTTCATAAAGTACAAACCATCAAACTTAAAACTATGGACATGGAATGGAATTACACAAGTACCCCTAACATCCTCTAAGTGCAATCACTTAAACTCTTCTTACCCTATTGATACTAAAAGAAAATTTTTGACCTCTCTTAACCTATCCAAGGGAGTGATAGGAGAGAGAAACCAATTTTGATAAATTTTTAACCTGTTAAATCTTCATGAGCCTATAAAATACCTATGGGGATATCCAAACACCTTCTTAAAGCCTTCACATGTGCCATAAGAGTCACCTCAGTTCATACAACTATCTAAAACTACCTTTTTATAAGTGGTCATCTTGTCTATAGATTGAACATGTAGTGTTTCAACTTAAAAAACTTCCTATAACATTCTATAACATGACACACATTATATTTATCCTTGACATTTGTATTTTTTTTGTAAAAAATCGTACTTCCTTAGAATGGCCAAAAGATGGCTAAAAAAGGACAAAACAAAATAGACAAATGTCAAGGTGAAAACTTATTTTTTGACCCTCAAAGTGTGAATTAACCTCAATAATGACCATGTTGACCATTTTATGACTTATAAGGACCATATGAAAAGTTTTAATATGTATGGGGTTGACTTATTGACTTTGGGTAAAATTTAGTCAACAGTTTAGTGATTTTATAGGGTATAGAATGCATGATATGCTAAGAACTAATTGTCTTGTCCTATCCTTAGGAAATAGAGTCACCTATATATTGAAATTAACACTAATATGCCTATAAAAAGACCCAAAAATCACACCAAACACAACAAGAATTAAACACATAAAACAAAAACACCAAGACACACACTTATGCTCTCTAAGTACTTAGGGAAGACACATCACTTAAAGGAAAACATACACCTATCCTAATATGTAAAATACCTCAAAATTCTTGAGGTGAAAAACAACTTATTTATTGATTCAACTAGGGTTAAATATAATTATTATTTCATCACTACTAATCCATGAAAACAAACCCTTATATGATGCATACTTTTCAATGAAAACTAGCTTATGGAGATAGTCAAATGACTTATCATCTTTGGAATTTCTGCTAGTAGCAAGTTTATCACTTGGAGATCTCATGAACACTCCATCTATCTATCTAAAAAGGTTTTCTAAGTTTGAATCTTGATTGACCCTCATCAGTCCACTTAACACTCCTTAATTTTATCATTGGGAGTCATGAAATAATTCCCAAATTAAAATACATTTGAATCAAGATATGTCTATTTTTGGGAGTCTTCAAGGATGCCTTCTTGTTCACCAAATACTTACTGGTCTATAAAATTTGTTTCTTTCTTGGAAAAGATCCCAAGTTTTTTTATGCTTGTTAGGTGCATGGTTGACCTCATCATCAGCGTTGTATTTCTTTTAAAGAGTTATAGATCTACTCAACTCCTTAAATTCCTACACTATGGCATTAAATTGTTGTCACATATCATCCACCTCTTCTTGAGGTTCATAATCATGAGTTTTCTCTTCTTTAGCAAGAAAAATTGACTACTCACTAAGACTGTCATCTTTTATCATAGCTAGGATATTCATATCATCATCCATATGAAAAAAGTTAGTTACCCCATGCAACTTATTCTAGAGTGTCATCAGAATATACCTCAAGAGCTCCATTGCATTCTTCATAAAGAATTTAAATACCAAGACTAGTTTCTTCAAATCCATATTACTCACTCCCCATTCATCAAGGTACAAGTCATCTATGCCATTAAGGATTTTTATAGGTTTTTGATCACTAGGATGATCTTCTTCATCACTAATATTGAAATTCATATTATAATTATCAGTCACATATGGATCTACATGAAAAATAGATATAGGTTCAGACTTGATTGACACTTTAGCACCATACCTTGTCCTAAATGCCATATAGGACCAATCTAAAGTCAGGTATCCTCCAATCTTAGTAGTAAACTCTCTTGACAAAAAAAGTGCAAAGTGAGGTGGCACATCCAAAACCACAACATCTTGATAAATGGTGAAAGTAGGAAAAGCAAGAAGGACAAGTTATAAACCTTTAATTATGCCAATTATCTTGGTAGCTAACCCATCCAATTGTATCACTCCTTTGGAATAAGGTTCATAATTTAAGTTTAACTTATTAGCTATTTTATTGGGAATGACACAAGTACTAACTTCACTATAAATAAGATAATTGTGAACCAAATAATCTCAAATGATTATAGAGTGATAGAAGGGATGAGGTTTGTCTACCTTTTCAACATTATTTGATTATCCTTCACTAGGCTTCAATGTGTTTATCAAGTGTGTCTCCATCTCACTAGGTTGCTTGGTTATCAAATTGAGTTTGGATGGCTCTTCTTTAAGTAAGTTTTCTTGTCTATGTATTGATAATGTATCAAATATTGATACATTCACATGATAACTATTCATTTGATATACAATGTTAGTGAAAGAGAAACTAACCTTAGCTTGTCTGCTAGTATGAATAGTACTACCTATACCTTGAGAATTTTGAGGTATGAAAGCATTCTTACCATTCAAATTTCTCATGTATACTTGTGTATTTGGAATTACATTAGACATACCTTCTATTTTGGATGTTTGAACACTCATTGATGCACCATTTACAACCCCTTAAACCTCTTTAATTACCTTCCTCTTTCCCCTTGTGTCTGTACCTATAGGACTTGATTCTTTGCTTGGTTATCCATGATAATTCATTGCAAATGAGTCATATTTATACCAATTGAGCAATGTATAACCCACTTAATCACTCTTATTATTGGTTTCTCCTCTATTTTTTACCTCATCTTGAGTCATAGTTGGCATAGTTCCCAAACTTGCCATGAAGGCTTAATTGAAAGACTCATTGACATAGGTAGATGGATCATGAGGTTGATCTCATGAAGGTTGAAAATCATGATCTTGAGAATGGTTGTTTTGAGTAGATAATAATTATTTTGAGATGGAGGGAGCATTGGATCATAACCACTATATGACTTTTCTTGAATCATTTGTCCTTTACGTTGAGGATGACCTTGAAAGGGTTGTCTATTACCTTTATAATTAGGGTAGGACTGATTATGTTGATAGTGTATTTGGAAAGGCCTCACTTTATACTATTTTATGATACTCTTGAGACCTAATATATCTTGATCCATAACCCTCATCCTTTATGCCTCATTGGATTTACTTGGTTGACTAGGGGTAGAAGGCCTACGTTTTGGTGTAGGGATGGGAACAACAATAGGTGTAGGGGTTTTCAAATCAAGGAATAGAGGCATAGGGGGTCTTGGGTCAATCTTCCCATCTTTAATTAAAAAATTCTCTACCCTAATGTCCATTTCATAGGCATTAAGCAATGTGATCCCTCTTATAGATTGTATCATCATAGAAATGTCACTATCAAAAGCTTTAAGATAGTAAAGGAAAGCATGATGAATAGTAGGTCTTACCAAGATTGGGATCCTATCACATGTCTTCTAAAACATTATATTGAAGTCTTGAATAACTTATTGAGGTGTTCTCCTTATTCTAGTTAGTTGCTTAGTTAATGACAAGTTGTCACTATTGTCTTCAAATATTCTCCTCAAATCATCTCACAAATCATCCCATGTGGTGATAAATTTAGGGGATAATGTACCATAATATTCAAGAGATTTACCATTGAAAGAGACAACTAACAACCTAATGTCTATGTTCTCCTTAATGATGTGATGTATATTTCAAAATTTAGCAATATTTCTAATAAGCTCAATAGGGGTGATGGAAGTCTTACTGGTATATGAGGGAACACTTTTGAGAAACATGGGAATGTCATCATAATGATAAAGTATTAGAGGAATATATCCAATGAAGGAAACAAAAGGTAGGTTCCTTACCATGGTAGTAGGACTTTACATGAGTGGGCTAATCAGAAACTTTATTATAGGTTTGTGAGCAAGGTAGGATATCTTTGGATAAGGATGGGTGTTAGAAAATCTATTTGGTTTGTATGAATAATGAGGAAGCTCTTGGAACTAAAAAGGGATGTCTTTATTAAGAGATCTCTAAAAGAGTTTGAGCTAGTATCATGAATGCATATGATGGAGTGATCTCATGAGTCGATCAATTGCACATCTTAATGAATCTGCTAGTAAATGAAATCATACATAGAATATTATAAAGGAATGAGATCAAATAATGAAATGATATATATCATCCTGAATTAATTATACAAAGGATTGAATTTCACATCTCTCAAAGCTATCATAGCTCACAACTGAATATCTTAAACAATCCACAATATACTACCTTAGAATTTCATTATAAATATGAAGAGAGGTGCATATATAGGTTATAGAGAGAAAAATACCACACATTCTAGTGATTGTGGGATTAATATTCCCATGTAGCCCAAATGACCTCTAGATCCGTAAGCAAGATAATACAACTGTGTAGACAAAACCCAGTAGGAAAAAGGCCTACACTAACACCCCTCCATAAACGTAGCATAGGGGGGAGATGATAAAAAAATGGATCCCAGTAAAAAGGCCTAATAAGGTACCCATGTACAATGTAATGATCCCAGTATCCTACAAAATATGAAGGATGTGTGCCTCCACAAAGAAGAGAGAGAAGGTATGCATATAATGTCATATGGTGAATGTTATAGTATGTCCCTTTGTAAAAAATGTTATATCTTCCTTTTGGAAAAAATAAACCTTAAGCTATCAAACTATTAAATTCCCACTCAAGTGGAATGTCGATAGGAATCATGATGTAGATATTTAAAAAATGCTCAAATGTCTCATTATTAATGCTCAAATATGCAAAAGTTTGATCAAGTATCATAAGACTAACTATATAATATGGAAATGAAGAAGCATACAATGAAGGGGAGAGAACAGCTAGAGAAGAAGATAGACATGGAACATTCACTAAAAGAATGTCCATGGGAAAAAGAGAGCAAGGCTCAACAACTATCAAAACTAAAGACTAGTCTATAGATGAAGTACTTATATCTATAAGATGAAATACCATAGGAAAATATGAGTCATAAATACTCTCAATGTGTATACTCTCACTAAAATCAATAATGTCCTCTGAAATGCAAGTCTATGAAGGCTCTAGAAGAGTAACAATCTACACAGGAATGGATGAAGAATCTATAATGAGACAACTAAGGTCTGGTAGAATCTCATCTTATAGTGGGGGCTTGATATAAGGAAGATCACTATCCACTATGGATATATCATCACAAGAAATAAAATTAAGAGGTGAGAGTACAACTATCTCTGAAGAGACGATAGGTAGTGGAGGAGTGATGTAAGTTTCAAATGGATCTTTGAAAAGAGACTATAAGATGATCCAAATAGTGCATGGACACTTTGTATATTCCACATGGAAATGAATATCCATGTAAATATGTAATAATAGAGTAGCAAAAACCTTGTCATAAGTATTAGCCCACTTATTGAATTGAATAGGATCAGTGGGTTCAAGAATCTATCCATATAGAAATGGAATACGATTCTTGCATGTGAGAAATTGTTCTATATAATCATGCCATGAAGCATAACTATCCTTCCTAAAAAGGATCATTGGAGATCAAATAACTCTCCTCATCTGGAAGTAATAGTGCATGATCTATAGATGGACTTCAGACTATGCCAAAAATGAGTCCAATCAAGATGAGAGAAGTTGGTGCACAAGTGACAATACACACTCAAATGGACATCAATATTTGTTGATAATGCATCTATGAATATAATATTAATATGTGCAAGTAGTCACTAAATGGGCATAGGTAATAGTTATGAAAAATTAAATGTGCACAAAAGAGAATGTAGGGACCACAACAACTTCTCTGAGACAATCAACAACCCCCCCCCCGATTTTGGAAATTTATAAATTAGAGAATTTTATAATGAAAATTGGTCCAATTCATGGCAAATAAAAAAATAAATACTTTTATAAAATATGGTACTCAATTTTAAGTTATCATTTTCAAGATATTAACAATACAATTTATTGTAAATAGGCCTATTAACTAAAAATTTACACTTAAAACTTTAAAAAGTACCATCGGGTGAGGTAAAATATGCATTCTAACCATTCATTGGAATCATAGATAAACTAAAGACCTCCTCATGTCAACAAAAGTCAAAAATACATTGTCCATGCACCCCTATGTGTACTTTTGTGAAAAAACCACTCTAGAAGTTGTTTTAATTAAAAATAAAAAAATCTATTTAATTAAAATAAAAAACATGCTTTTCTTTCTAATTATTCTAGGGAAATTTTACATTTTGACTTTGTGAAAAAGAGAAATTAGGTTTTATGGCAACTCCAATAGAGGTCATAGGTCTGCAAAATAGAAACACTCCACGCTCAAACCCTTTACACACATAACAAGAAGAGGCATATGCTACTTGAGGGAGATTGAGGACATCATCTAAGTGTGTTTTATAGGTTTATCTTTTTAAATGGCCACCATTATGAAGCTTCAAGTTGGAAAAAACATGTTTCCAAGTGGATGTGAGGAGGGATTGTGTAAGTCAATGTGGAGGATAATAGAACTAGTATGATGCAATTGACTAGTGTAGGGTTAAGCATGGTTGACCCAAATTTATATTAGATTTTTTAATCATCTGATAGACTAGGGAGTTTACATTCAGCCTTAGGTTTAGTTTTAACCAAGATAAATATGTCACTTTACAGGTCTGAGGTAGGCCATTGCTACATAGATTTGGTAGAAAGAGGTTGAGTAGTGGCATGGGCAACCTGAATCTATGGTGGATCAAAATGGCATAGTAACCAATAACCAATCCACTCAAATCATGTAGGAAATCATCTAGATCAATAAAAACTATTTCTCCTTCACCATATCCTTTTATGTCATGCCTTGGAATGCAGGTCTCAAATCCAGAACACAACACAAAACAGCCAAGAATGTTCAAATGTAGTTGAGGGAGGAAATGGATCTACAAGAAAACTTTTAACACCACCTCTTGAGAGCAAACTTATTTATAGCATGCTTCTATAGATCTAAGACACCCTTAATAATATGTCAACATAGAAATAATAAGAATAATGACACTAATGCATCAAATTTTAGTGCCAAAATTGGCTCTACAAAACACCAAGGGAAAATGCCAAAGCTGTAAGAATGGATGCTTTAGCAGATCTAATTTAACAAGGGCAATGTAGATATTAATGCTAATTTCAATGTTGATTTAATTTTTAATGCTAATAAAAAACTTGCTGGAAAGAAATGATGCCAAGGTACAATAAATCCACATAAAAAATCTCCTTGAATACTCAGATCCAACATAGAAAACAAGATTTGTTGGTCTACCACAACCAAGATCAATTCCCCTTTTCCAATCAGATTTTTAGACATCTAATATACCTATCTCAAAGTGGGATGACAAAAATTTAGAGCATATCTATATCAAAAAAGACAAATTTCAACCTCCCCTTTACCAATGCCAAGTTTAAGGAGAATTTCATAGGTTTAAAAAAACAAAATTTCTTCAACTTAATGCCTTTGGTATATTGGTAGATCTAAATATTTCTCTCAAAAATTCGTATGATAATACAATATCAAATCTCAATATTTCATTAAAAACAATAGTAAATAACCAACCAACCAGACAAACGTGATCATGGATTGACACTCCGATACCATAACAAGATCATCAAATCAATGAATACATATGATGGAGTGATCTCATGAATTGATCAAGTGCACATCATAATGAATTTGTTAGTGAATTAAATCATGTATAAAATAATTCAAAGGAATGAGATCAAATAATGAAATACTCTATAACATTTTGAATTTCTTATACAAAGGCTCAAAGTTCACAGCTCTCAAAGTTGACATAGCTCACAACTGAATAACTCAAACAATCCACAATATACTACCTTAAAACTGCATTATAAATATGAATGGAGAGACGTGAATATATAGGTTGGAGAGAGAAATATACCACACATTCTAGTGCATGTGGGACTAATATTCCCAAGTAACCTAAATGACCTATAGATTCCTAAGAAAGCTAACACAACTATGTAGGCAAAACTTAGTGGGGAAAAGACCTACACTAACAATCTTATGTTTACCTTAGGCATGAAAGAGTGAACTAGTCTGCAACCAAGATTCAAATGTTGGAGTCACTAGATATTGCATGAAGGGGATTGCTACAACCTCTTTATTGTCAAAGCCAATCCACCTTAAACAACCTTCTTGGACTTCAATTCCCACTGGGCATTCCAAAACTATTATATCCCAATTTTGTACCCTAGAAAAGTCAAAGAGACCTCAAATTTGGGATAACATGGAACTATCTCTAAATATAGATAAGCTACTACAAGAGATAGATCTATAGGTTAAATGGCTAGCTCTCTTGGTCAATATTTTAGGCTCACACACTACACTGGACTAATCACTATTGGGGGTGAAAAAGGAAGAAGTAAATTTAAAGTAACCTAAATTAATGAATGTGATACATCAAAGATAACTCCACAATCATACCTGCATTTTCACTAAGAAGATAGATTTCCTAAACTGATCTCAACTCAAAGGGTCTTCTATCATAAGTGTTTCTACATGAAGGTAGATTTCTATGCATATCTAGATGTGGGTGACTAGGAGGTATGAACTTAGACACTACTAATCTCTCTAACACTTTAAAACACACCTAACAAATATATGCACTTTATGAGACTTTTTAGAAGAAGCATCACTCACACAATGCATACAAGAGCAGAATGGAAGCAAGGAAAAAACATTCATCACTTGTCATCTAAATAGACTACTTGACATGCATAGGCAAGAATTGTAGAGACTAAACTATATTGATAAAACTTTATTCAAAGGAAAAATAAGATGTCAAAAATAGTAGGCCTTCACCATACCAATTTTGGAATTTTTACAATGCCAAAATGGCTTGAATATATAGAACATAGGAGAAGAGAGAGAATAAGTGACGTTTAAGGGTCACAAGGACAAGTGTCAAATCTTGAAAACTAGTTACAATGCAATAGAATGAGTTAGGAAATAATTCATGAAGTCCTTTTAGATAACTGTTAATCATAAACATGACATCTCTTTGAATTTGGAAAAGAGACACTCCATTAGCCTTCTTGAAACTTCCCTTTTATGAGGAACCCAATTGACAGTCCATAAACTAATATATAAATCATTGAAACATGTTCCCTAGGCTAATAAGGTGTAAGTATTATTTATGACAGTCATATACACCCCTCAAATGATGACCTTCTTATTGTCACTTGAGATTCACTTCCTTGTAGTCACTCATTATCCCTCTAAGCCTGAATTCTCACATTTACCACTAGGGTAATGTACACACACTCAAGGAGATTTTTTGTAGTTGTGTTAGACACCTATTCATAACCTTTTTTCCTTCCATTCCATCAGGTAGACCTCACTAAAATTCAATATAACACTTCTCATCTTTAACTTAGGTAGTCACTCTCTTTCTCACTATCTTGTTTAAGACTAATTTCAATGACCAACTTAAAAAAGGGGTTTTTATGCATCATTGAGGTGAGAATTGGGTTTAATTAGTTATAAAACATCTCCATACACCTTCTACAATGGATTTCACTAATTTATTATCTTGTGTACCTCTAATTCAACTCAATTCCTACAAAAAACATAGAATTAGACTTATCCATACAAGTGACAAAACAAAATGACTAAATGTCAAGGATATTTAGATATTTCCAAGCATGTCTAAATCATCTTCTATGTCAATTAACCCCTCTTAGATGCATAATTCTTCATATATTTCTCATCGAGTTCTTGAGAGGGTTTTAGGAGGGTATTATGTCATTCAAGTTTTTAACAATGATTCATAAATGGTAATCCCTTAATACTTAAACCAATGCCACTAAGTGTTATTTAAATACCTCCCTAAACTATCCCTAAGTGCTTGATATCCCATGTAACTCTTCTTTATAGATATGTGTGAAATAAAATGGCTCTCAAGTTTCTATTATGTATTCTAAACACCCCAAAGACAAGTTTAAGCCAAAAATATCAATCCTACATTACTATCTATAAACCAATGATTCTCATGGACCCTCCACTCTACCATGAAGTATCTCAAAGTGCTTGGGGAGATCATATGGTCATGGAAGTGAAGTTAAACACCTGATGTTTCATGCCTAGTTCTTAGACCTATTAGGCTTGGACTATGTTTCTTAGTATATGACCACCTTTGGATGATCAAATTGAATATAGGTGCTTATTATATCTCATTAATATCTTAAAAAATTCTAAATATCATCCCAAAATACTTCTAAGACTCTTTATTTCATCATTTTACCCTTCATGTATTAAACTTATAGGTTACATTGATTGTGGAGTGCATCTAGTTTGGGATAAAATAGAGGAAATTTACACTATTATTCTAGCCAAAATGAGACCATTTTAGTCTATTAAAACTCATAATTACCCTATGTACTAAATTTTAAGTCTTGATTACACTTCTAGATCCCTCAATATCTCAAACTCTTAAGACTAGCTTCTAGGTCTATATACAAGTGCAAGATTTTGGTTGATTGGGTATGAGGTCTAGAAACCCAGTCTAATTTTTCTTCACTTTTATTTCCTTCCTCTGATAATAATTTTTAAATGTTATGTTATGTTATCATTTTGAGAGTGGTTTATACATTTTAATATTCAACCTATATCCCTACCCACTAACCAAACATGCATTGTTCATTTAGCTTAGACTAGTATGTTTCCTTAGTCGAACTATAGGTGTTCATTATAGAATTAAAAATATTATTGTAAATGGTAATACAAGTTTGAGAATTGTATTTTACACTTTTGGTTTCCTCTGAGGTCACTTGGGTATCTCATACCAGGATGGACTTGTTTTTTCTTTAGAATCATGCTTTCATCTCTCTAATATCAATGCACTACTATCACTTGTAATGTTATATTTCTACAAATTCATTTTGGCTTAATGTCATTATAATTTTATGAGTGATTTCATCAATAAAATTGACTAAGTTTACAACCATTCAACCATCATGATCTTTACCTAATCAAAATTTTCTTGGATTGACAAGTTATTATAGGCCTAGGCTATAATAAGGAAGTCATCAGACTTACTTAGAACTCATCAACTTCCACGAATAGATGACATTGTATGAGGTAAGATTCCTTTTTAGAGAAGTTAAGGTAAATGTTCCCATTTTTAACTTTTATCAACTCTAACTGACTATAGGTTTTACTTAAAGTAGTCTTCCCAACCTATTATGCCTTACTACGATATTCAATCCTTACCAAAAGGCATTCTCATTGCATTCCAAGCCTCATAACCTCTTCAAGATACATCATCAAGCCCCTATAATTTTGATTGCTTATACATAAAACCCTATAGGTTCCTATTTCAAGGTTACCTAACTATATCAAGTATCTTATACCTTTCATTCCATCAATAGTTCTATTGAGACCAAACATTCAATGGAGAAATTTATTAGTCATGCCTTGAGGGGTTGAACACTAATGTGTTACCTTAACCTAAAGCCACACAAAAAAGTACAAACTCTAAAACTATGAAAACACTATTCTTCAAACCAATAATGCTCACTTCTAACATAATGAGGTAATTATACCTATATCTTCATGATCACACATGCGAAACTAGTTTAAACCAACATGAAAAGGATGAACATACTCTATAAATCCTCATACACCACTTGGTTTACACATATCAATGCAAACAAATGAGAAAACTAAAGCCATTAGGAATGCACATGCAATTTAAAGGAACTAATATTATTAGTGATTTTTCATACAACTATGGAACTTGAAATTATGGCCAAGGAATGTAAGTCCACAAGGAACCCTAACATCTATCAAGTGCATTCACTTCAACTCTTATTACCTTATTTGTACTAAAGGAAAACCATTGACCTCTCTTGACCTGTCCAAAGGAGTGATAGGAGAGAGAGAAACCATTTTTTATTAAATTTAAACCTATTTAAGCTTCATAAGCCTTGAAAGACCTGTGGGGATATCTTAACACCTTACTGAAGCCTTCACATGTGCCATAAGAGTCACCTCATTCCATAAAACTATCTAAAACTGCCTTTTTGCAAGTGATCATCTTATTTATACATTGAACATGCAATGTTTTAGTTTTAAAACCTTATTTTGACATTTTATGACATGACACATGTTATATTTAGCCTTGACATTTGTCTTTTTTCTGAAAAAAATTTACAACTTCCTTAGAATGATCAAAAGGTGGTGAAAAAGGACATAAGAAAAACTAGACAAATGTCAATGTGAAAACATATTTTATGACCCTCAAAGTGTGACTTGACCTCATTAATAACCATGGTGACCATTTTATGGCTTATAAGGACCCTATGGAAAGTTTTAATATGTAGGTGAGTTGACTTAATTTGACCTAGGGTAAAATTTAGTCAACGAGAACCTCACTCTTATGACTAAGTCTTAGGATAGTTCTAACAAGTGCACCCTATAACACCATTGATAGTCTCACCCAATTATGTGAGACATTCAAGGGAGCTAAAAAGAGTGAAGTACAAGGGAACTAATTTATGTCCTAGTTTTGAGACTTCATTGTGTCCCATGTAGGGGGAGATAATGATATCAATAATGATAATGATAAGATAGGATGTAGAGGAGCAGGCTCTCTCCAATCCTGATGCACCAATGGGGGAGGAAAAACCACTAAGATGATACCAATGGGTTGTTCAATGGTGAGTGAATCCATCAAGGTGTCAATATTTATTATTTCAGTGAGAGAGGTGGGTATGGGATCGAATGATCTTGAGTCAAGATGATGACTATCCTTGGAGCCAGAGCTGATAAAAAGGTTGTCTTAGAGGAGCTCATGTGAACAGTAAAAAATTACATGCATTAAATGTTTATTATCAATTTCCCCTATTTAATAAACTACACATGGTAGGTACTAGTGATATATATACTTATATATTTGATATGCATGATATTTTATGCTAATTTGGTTTAAAAGTATAGGTGTTACAATGGAGATGACATGATGGTGGGTGATTCTCTATGTTGCATACCACAAAATACTATATTATGTGATATGATGTGTTATCTGGGTGTGAAACCATGTAGATTGGGGAATCTATTTATGCTTTATTTTAGGGATCATGTTAGCTATTTAAAACTAATATAATTGGCACATGACATATGCTAGTAAGAACAAGTTGCTAGTGCTTATGTAGTAGAAGACTAAACATGAGGATAAGATGTAACATGGTAGTAGGTGGTTGTATCACTAGACATATTATCCAAAAAGAGATAAATACATATGAAAATATCCTATAACTAGAGATGTAATGATGAAATTAGATCCTTGACCTATAAATAAAGATAACCAGAACATAGGAAGACACTATAGGATTAGTTATTGTACACATACATTAGATAGGTATATAAAGGTGTAAATATTTGAAGCTTCCTTAATGAGTGTGGTGCCTTTCACACCACCTATAGATGAATTCTTACCATAGAAATAGATGTATATATGGTTGTATATTTTGATGTATATTTTTTTTGACACACACACACACACATATTAATTCCTTATTTTATACATGAGCTTATTCTTATTTTTGACATTAACATGTATTATGGATATAATGGATCTAATATCATGATATGGGGATGTTATTATGTGATTTATCATTTATTATTTTCTAGTAAATGTGAGCAAATGCATAGTAAAAACCAAAAACTAAAAAATGATGTCTTAAATAGAAAGAAAAATCAACAAATTAAAATTGTGAAATAAAAATGAATGTAAAACATACAAAATGTAAGATAAAAAATATTAAGCAAAAAAATAAGACATGTAATACATTGTAAACAAAGGTTACAAATCACATCAATATGTAAGATTAAAAAACATAAGATGAAAAACATAATTGTGAAAAATGATATCCAATGTAAACAAATATGAAATATAAAAAAAAAAAGATATAAATTGACTACAATATTATCCAATGTAAGATAAGTAAAGACTAAAGTCAAACAAGGTTGTGTATAAAAGGAAAACAAAGACTCTAATGAGTGAAAAACTAAAAATAGTACTTGTGCTAAAGAAAAATGTAGGAAAACATGACCATCTAGAGACATAACTATGATTATAGAAATGGCTAAGAAATGAAAAGTAATGGGTGTTTCCAAAAAATAGCCAGTTGTATTCCCCAAGGTATTACAATATAACACACAAATTATGAATTGAAGGTGGAGATATAAGGATGTAAGGCCCCATAAGAGTGATGTCCATATAATTAATGGGAATGAGACATTAATCAAGTGGGTAAGTATAAGAGATGTAAACATTAAGGACCTAGAAAATGACACATATAAAACATAAGGTTAGGCTATCTATTGAATTTTAGATATCATTCTATGAATGTTGAATTCATGAAAATCAATTTTTTTTCTACCTTCCCACAACATGTTCCTCACTACTCAAGACCCCTTACAAAGTCTTTGATCTACTATGACAATTGGGTACTTGGGTGAGAAAGTATATGGAAAAATAAATGTAATGTAGATAATTATGAGACATATTATCCCAATCTACTAGACTAAAACACTCTAATGGGCTTCTACTATATCATGAGACCAACTATGGAATTTGAGCTTTGACTATAATAGTGGGTGTGTCAAGAAAAAGGTCACATATTTTTGTCCAATCTAAATTTTAAGATATAATTTTTCTTTTTCAATTTGTCTTTTATTAAAATATGGATTTTCATGATTTTGTATTTTTTAATTTTCATTCTCCATATGGATTTATAAGACTAACCACAAGTGCTAAAAATGACTAACACAAGATAACCTACACCTAGTCACTAAATATGAGAACTTAGAGACCAAGATGCCTAACGACTCCTATAATTATACCATGTGAAAGAGTAAAACTTTGAAATACATGCAAGTGTATATAAATTAAAAGGATAAGGAGAGATGTGAATTATGTGAATCTGTTAATGTGCAAAAGGGTGATACAATGAGGATATGCTAGCAATTGACCATAAGAAGGAAGAGTTTTGCTTCAGAAGTGATCCAAAAAAAGAGGTACTTGAAATTATAAGTAAAATCATATAAATGGAAAACATAATAATGGAAACTCTATGAAATATGATAATCATGTCACTAAATAAGCCATAAAACCTACAAAGGGTCTAACATAAGCATAGATAATATAAATCATCTCAAAAGATGGAGAGTATAAAAAGATACCAAATGATCATCAAGAGAATTAATTATAATGAAATATAAATTCTAAAATATAAAACCCAAAGGTGATATCTAATATCTAGAAGGGAAACTAGGGCCAATTGTAAATCATCCCAAAATATAAGGAAATAAAAAGACACCAACAGATCATGAAGGCAATAATGGTTGACTGTAAAAATATAATATAAATCTATAAGGTGAAGATCATGTTAAAAATAAAGGGATATAAATATTATGGTAAGAGTAAGATAAATAATGAGCAACATGTATGATAAAGATAAAAATATGACATCAAATAATCTAAAAAATGTCAAATGAATGATACAAAACAATGAAGCATCTACTCATAATAAGTATGATATATATCTACACACATCTTCAATAACATCTGTCAAATCTCACTACAATTCATATCTAACTCAAATCATAATCTCTTCTACTTTTTCCAAGAGTCATTCAAGGACTTCATTGTGGACAAGTTCAAGAAAAAATATAGGTGTGTTAGAATGAGGACTCAGATCCTCCTGATGAAAATAATATAGACTACCACTCATGGAGGAAGCAAGAACACATATTTCAATATAAGAGGTAATTATGGCCTTAATGGAGTTTTCTCATTTGTTTTATATGGTTAATGTGAATTTCATTGATGATAATGAGGCATGAGCCTCAGAAAATCTTTAAAATGTTGTTGAATAGATCTACACCTATCTATGGAAAGTGTAGAACACTCATATCAAAGGAAATACACTTCCCCATTTTTGGTGAAATATTTAGGGGTAACCTTTGGACGTGGCATGTTCTACCAAAGAGTAAATTTAGTGACCTTGAGATGAAATACATACAATTAATATCAAAGAGATCAACTTAGTCAAAAAAATACATACTAGTCCCATGGAAACAATAAGAGCATCTATGAGTAGAAAAATGTGGTGGTTGACTATCTATGGTAGGAGCTTAGCCTTGAAGCCTTTGTTATGATAGAAATATATAGTAATCTCTACACTCCTGAGCCAAATTATCAAAAACCTTTTAAATTTAGAAAAATGGTTTTTATTTTAGGGTAGGTAGGTATGGTGTTGGATCCAACCTTTCATAAGTAATGATGGTATTCATAAAGACTTATATGTTATCTATACCATAAAAAGACTTAGATGCATCTAGCATAATAGAAAATGAATCCACATTAGATCTATAAATAAAAACTAAAGAAGTAATGATGTCATGAGAATTCAGTTGAATAAGATCATATAAGTTAATTTTAGATGAAAATGAACTTTGTCCATAAGTGTACTAAAGGAAATAATGATTAAACAAGTTTTTTACATCCTTGGCTTAGGTATATCCAAATAAGTATGGGTCATCTAAGGCATAACCATTTTAAAAATCAAGAGTGGTGAGATTCACATTGAGGGATTTAACCAATATGTTTTTAGAAGATATATCAAAAGCTGACTTATTAGGAATAACCACAAAAGAAAGAAACTCATCAACTAGTATTTTCTGACAATACAGTTATAAAATATGCAATGACTTAGTGATGATACTAGGAGGAAGGTCCAATATTTTTATTTTTAAAGTTATTCTCATTATCTCATCATCATCATAATCAATGAGGTTTGGGGGGTTTTTTCTTTAAGCTCAAGGTGACCACTATAACCTAATTTTTAATTTATAACTTAATTAAAATGTTAGTATTCATGAAATGGCATACTAGGTGAAAGTTTAATGGTAGGTATTTTAAAGACACCATGTTCTTGGAATTGTTTAAAATTCCAAGGGTTGGTATCATCTTGTATATAGATGGAACCTATATAAGGAAACCTCACACATTGGTATGTGAAATAGACCACAAATCTCATGCATTGAGTCTAAGGATGACAAATCAAATTGTTATAAGAAATAGGAAATTTAAAGATCATAATCTTCACCTTAGTTGTAATATGGGGTACCATGATAGGAATCCAAACATATCCAAATGAAATAATTTATCTTTGGAAATATTCTTGGCACATGTTATAGGTAGATTTAAGGTTTCATTAAAATTATTATAAATATTTTATGAAGTCCAAAAAAGATACACAAGTTTAAAAACCTTTGCCAATCAAGGTTTTCTTGAATTTGGTGTCACCTATTTGGACACAATAAAAAAGAGGGAATTTGGATGAAGGAAATTTTATTATAGGGTTATAGATGAGATAGTAAATTTAAAATATAGTGTCATATATGTTATGTGATTAAAATGGATAGATATATCTTTAAAATTTTACATTAGAATTTACTTAGACCCAAGTAAGATAGCTTATTGCCCCATAGGTGGTGGTTTAGGAATGTTCATATCAATAAAAAGTTGCATAAGGAGATGTATATGTCTTGGAGAAGTCTTCATAAATCAAGAAATGTGATTTGTGATGAAATTATATAAATATATTCTAAGGGATGACACTAATCATTGATAATATGAGTTGGATAATATTTTGAGAAATTGGGTTCTAAAATAGACTAGGTCTGAATAGAGATGAAGCTAAGGTTGATTACTAATCTAAAGCTAAATTTTATGGTTTCAACATTGTTAATATAGTAGAGGCATAGTGAGGCAATTATATTTACATGGATGATGCAATTGGTGACCTAGAAGCAAAAAAATTAGAATGTATCAGGTTGGAACTCATAATAGAATCATAATTTGGATCATAAATAGTTTGTATATGGTTTGTTGATACATTTAAAACATAACTGGTTGAATAAAAATACTATATAAAGATAGCCAATACAATTGGACCTAAACTTGAAAAAAAAAGAATATATCAAGTTTGCAATACATTAGAGTGAATTGGAAACTATATTTGGTTGGTTGATATGGTTTTAGACATAGGGAACTATGTTAGGTCAATCGATTTAGTTAAGTCATAACAAACTATATCAGGATAGACACTATAATTGGATTATCTAAAAGTACATGAGTGATGATTTCATCAAATGTAAAAGTTGAAAAATATTTTGGAGGATAAACTAATATGTAATTTGAGGATCAATAAAATAAACAACACACTTCATATTGTTCATATTCACCAATTTTATCTCATCATTAGAATATTTAGGGTTAATTGTAGTTTAAATAATATTAGTGGTTGGTTTGGAAGATGTTTGAGATTGATTATTATATTTTTGATTTTGAGAGTGGTTGGGAAAAGCATTAGTATAAATTTCAAGGTAAGCATTAGCTTGTTTAAGTTCCTCATAATTGACTTTAGACACATGAATTTTATAAATCTTATCATATTCTTCTTGGTGTTCTCTAATCATGGATTCATAATCAAAGCTATGACTAAACAAAAAAAAATGAGATATTATTAATTTTCTTGAAAATTTCATGAGAACGACCCTAGTTAGCATGAAACCAATAATTATTTTGGGATAATACCATTGGTTATTGGGGAAAAAACATTATCATCTCTAAGTGATGGTCTAGGAAGTAAATTCCTAATTTCATCAAGGGTAAGATGTCGATGGACATCACATGTGTTGACTTGTGATGGAGGAGGCTAGAAGGAACTTCTTAGTACGGGTTGGGAGAAATTCAATTCATCGGATCTTATTCTAAAAATGACATGGATGGTTCTCTTAAATTCATAAGTATCAATGAAACCATCATCAATAACATGCTTATTCTTAGGTATCATAAGCATTCAAGTTCTTTTCTTACATTCTTAAATTAACTTAAGAGATGGGCCTATCATTTAGCTTGATCTAAGGCTTCATCCAAAGATTTTGGAGTGAAGTAACTAACAATATATTTCAATATAATGTTTAATGTGGTAGTAAATAGGTGGAAGTGGTTGTATTATATCATCTTATGCTCAATTTTGATAGTTAAGGCTTTCCTACGTTTGATGAAATATGGGCCAATCTCATTTTCTCTTTGTTTGCTATTAATAAAGTTGGCTAAATTATTTTTAAGTAAGTCATTAAATTTAAAAAAATTTAACTAATGAATTAATTAGGTTTTATAATATAATAATATAATTAGGACTAAGTTGGTTGTACCACTCTAAATGATCACCTATTAAGGTTTTGACTAATAGTTTTGTATTAACAAAGGTGTTAAGTTTAATCTTATCCTCATAAAAATTACAAAATGCCTTCAGATACAGATTGATATTAGTGGATTCATTATAGGAGATCATATGAGGAATTACATTGATATTAATGTTATAAATTTAATGGATCAAGGGTTGATTCCTGAAGGTGTTTAATTATTTTTTAAGGATCAAGGTTGTTTAATGAGATGTACAAGAGAATTTCTAAGGGAGGATGGGTGATCATTTTTATTTATAATTCCTCACTTAAATTGTTGAAGTTTGGATTGAATTTACATAACTTAGATGTGAAATTACAACATTTGAGAATTATTGGAAGCTTGCATGGTATCCATTTGGTTCACTACTTGAAGATGACTTGGTTATTATGAGTATCATTTTTGTTGGAAGTAAAGGCTTGAGTGGATTGTTGAGATGCACTGTATGTAGCATTAATGTTAGAATTTGTGTGAGAAATATGGGTAGGTCTACTAAAACAAATACCGATCATGTTAGTAACTATACTAGGCATAGTGATTAACAATGAAAAATTGGATTAAATAATTGATTTACCTTGGGTCTTATGGAAAAACTAATAGGAGGGGAAGGAGGAAACTCAACATAGGATTCCATAATAATGTGATAAATAACTTTAGGGTCCTTTCCCTTATACTTAGGATGATCTTGGAAAAATAATTTCATTTATGTTGTATATTCTAGGTCACACTCCTTTTCACCCTTAGAACCCTGGGATTTGAGTAGTTGATCTCTAATATTTTTGTTATTAAGAATGTTATATGGCTTATATATTTTGGATCTAGTATAACCCTTGTTACAATCATTAGCAAGTGATCTTGAGGAATAGGAAAATTTTAAGCCATGATTTTGGAATTCTTATTGGTGTTGTTTAGTTTCAGAGGATTGAGTTTGTTGGCATATAATCCTTGAAAATTATATATGTTGTTTTTATAGATTCATCCAAAAGATGTTGAATTTTTTAAATAGTAAGACATAACTATATCAACATGGCTAACAAAATTGGTACCACAAGGAGACTAAAATAAATTTTATTAGGTTTGATAATACAACATAAATAGAGCTAGAAAAATATGGCTATATCAGACTAGTTGATATAGTTGCATCAGTTATAAAAACATATCAGGTTGGCCAATATAATTTAAAAAATAAATAATTGTATTTGGTTGGCTAATATAGTTGGTAAACAAGAAAAATAGTATCAAGATGGCCTATAAAGTTTCAAACCTAGAGAAATATATCAATTTGGATGATATATTAGGGAAAAGATCTTCACCAAAGTGTATGATGAATATGAATACAAGCATAGGAAGAAAATGAAAATTATCCAACTAGAGGTGGGATGATATTTTACATTGGGTTCACAAGATTGCATGCATGGGTTATGATGGAAATTAATAATGATCTTTATCTATATATACTATGATGCAAACAAAGGTTGTAAAAATATAGCCTACATATACTTGGATGGAATAATGATGGTACTCTAAGTGACCATAGATATAGCATAGGGAAATTCACACTTAATAGAAATGGTATATGGTTCCAAATCCTATGCCTAAGATATGAGGTATGGATTTAACTAGATCTCAAGATAAATCAATAATATAAAAATGTAAAAAAAATGGTGTATCAAGGATATAGTAAGGATACCAAATGTAAGAAACTAAGGAACAAGGGTAACCTAGATCCAAGATAGTTATAACATACTGAAATAATAAGAAATTGTTGCAATGCTCAAACAATGGTTGTCTATGTAACCCAAGATGATAAATGGAAAGCTTAATAACCCTAACATTATAACCATCTTATTTGGTATAAGGAAGAGTTAAAAAATAACAAACAACATGCATCTAATATAAAAATAATCAAATGAAATATATCTTCTAAGTAAATAAATGAAAAATAATATGGATAGAGATACTTATCTTTAGGGTGTCTTGTCATCAGATCAATGTCCCCTTGGTTCAAATGACATTTTGTAAGAGTTTTTAGGATGAATCCCTCAAATGGGAAAAATAATACCTAGATATCATTGGTTGGGGACTCTAAACATCGAGACTCATTCTTGACACTCCTCCTCCTATTGAGATTCAAAGACATTTAAGAAAGACTAGACCTCCAATAAAAAGACCTTAACCTCTAACTCCTCATTTTACTACTTAAGAGTAAAAATGGGAGTGAAAATAAAGAAGATGAATGTTTTGTTATGTGTATCCCTAAACTCTTTCATTTATTTAATTAGTATATTAGGTATTACTTATTTCTTTGTGGATGAATGTATCTTTATCCTTGTTTATGTCATCTCCAAACTGAATATGTTGGTGTGGATATAATATTTTTAAGACATCCCTAAATCACCTTAGATTTCATAAATTCCCATTTGGTTGACCATTTTACCTTACCCATCTAAGATCATTCTAACCCATCCTTTAATTTAGTTAATACCTTGGACAACCATAGTAAATTTTATTTGAGTTTTAGAAAAATTTACATCCTTATGTCATAGGCTTAGGCTTTAGAACCCTTTTTGACTTAAAATTTGCATTATGATTAACCCTCTATTATATATATTAAATTAATTTGGTCTTTACATAGTCATCAAATTATTTCATACTATATTTTATTGAACTTATTCAAGTCCTATTCTAGTGAGAGAGATTATTTTTTACATCATCCTAGCATGTGAATACATTATGGTGAACTTGACATGAATATTATATTATCTTTAGTTGGATTAGTTTCATTTTTTCCCTTCTAACTTCTTAGAAAAATAACCCAAACCATCATTTATTTTCTAATCCAGCCATAATGTCTCACCTGATACCTTTACATGTCTCTCTATGAATGGTATCAAACAACATGATAGGTTTCTGTATCTTTTCATACTATATCAACCAATTCGATATAGTTCTATATTTTCCAATTCTATCATCCATCCTAATACAATTATTTTATTCATCCACCACTAAAATGACCTTTTTGCCCAACTATAGTATCCAAATTGATATAATATGTCTTAAACACCAAACTATATAAACCAACCCAATATTGTTTATTATTCAATTCTAATAACTAATTGTATCAACCAACCTAATACCATCTCTCTCTTTTGACCAAACTATTTCCACATTCAATATTTTATTTTTATTCATCATAATTTCTCATCTTAGGATCTTTCTTGTGCTACTTAACCCATTCTTATTTGGCATGGGTTCCTCCTTTCTACCTTCTATGACCACCATTAAAGGAAACTCTTCATGATACAACTATACCACACATTTTAGCATGGTTGAGGATCATAATGATGATTTTATTACTTATGTTGATACTTAAAGTGGGCTTAAATTTCAACAATATGGTCCTCTCATCTATAATAATCCCTATGAAGATCCGAATGACATCACTTTTGACACTTTTAATATTATTGAAGATCTCCATGATGATCTTCCCCTATGACCTTAATGATCCTTACACTTTTCTAAGATGAAATTCATAATAGATCCAAGGTCCATTGGGGTGTGGTAGGCTAGTACACTATGGTAGGAGGTTTCATTCAATCCATATATCTTCTTAAATTTTTTGTCATATATTTTCTCACATAAGTACCCAATATTCACATTAGACTGATGGCTCTACAAGAGGTCTTAAGGAGTATATAACACATTATGGGAAAATAAGATATTTTAATTTCCATGCATGATATCCTTCTTGGGATGATATTTATACTTCACTAGTTTACCCAAAATTACATTTATAGGTGGGGTTTTCTAAGTACATTGATGTTTAAAACTATTAGTCTTATCAACATGATTATAGTGTCTTATTTATGGTAAAGATCATGTTTTCACATTTGTGATGCCCTCTTTCCCCTCCTTCCATTCTTTCCACCTTGAAAATTAGATTTGTTTCTAAATATTTCCATCTTCTTGTTCATATTCCCCATCTCTTTTAGACATGGTAGTAATATGACAGTTTTAATTTTTTCCATATTTATAATAGAAGCTACATCTTTGAGTTGCCAAAATACGTTCTCTTATTTATTACCTTATTTTTCTAGGATTCCTCTAATTTATTGGGACCTTGAGTTTTCTATTTGATTTTTTTAGGGCATTTAGTGCCACTTGTCCATTACATGTTCCACACATTTGCTTGAGTATGGTTTGTTTCTCCTCTTAAATTTGATGTTTTGTTTTTTATCACAAATAAGCTCTATGAATCCCTTGTCTAATTTTGATTGTTACTTATCTTATTTAAAATGCATTTTTGGGTTTTTCAATCATAAGAAGCCTTGGTTTTTTAGCTTACTGATTTAAATTTTTTTAATCAATTTCCTTTGTATTCTAGTTTTAACCTAGTATTAGTGATTCGAGTTTGTTATTTTTCTAAGTGATTTAGTTAGTCTTGAGAGTTTTTCATTTAATTTCATTGGTTGAATATCCTACATTAGCTATTTTGCTTTTATCCATTTTTAGTCTTGCATCCCTAGGGTTTCTCAAATGCAGTTATTGTTCCCTACATGATCAAGACTGTGGTATTTGCATGTAACCATTCAACAAAAAATGTAAGTCAAGGTATGTGTATGGTACTTTTAGCTATTCATTTATCAATAATTATTTTAGAATTTATTTTCATTTATACTTTTATATTGCTATGTTTCTTTCCCAAAGTAACCTCCCACATTACATTATTGTGACACATGGAGAGATTTGAGTTGGGAATATGTATACACATAATTTTTTCACTTTATCATTTATTGATGCTTTTTATTATAACAACTTGTCAATGCATCCAATCTCCCTGAGTGCACACCTTAAAAGGTGCATTGGGATGGGGTGGGAAAGACTCATGGTGATTTATGATAGATGTTATTCTATCCTAATTACACATTAATACTATCAATATGACCTCATATAAGTGTATATACATCTATGTATCATGTTTATATCTTATCTATATTTACTAGCTTCCTTATATACTATAGTATTAGCCTAGCTGATACCATCACCCTTCCTGTATTATATTAGTAACCTGATATAATTCTAAGCCTATCTTATGACATATGAACTACATCAACCTGGTCAATATGATTCTATACAAACTTACATATTTCAAATGTATTGGTTAGGCCAATAATTTCAGCTTATAGTATAGGATTAGTTTTGGGTATTTTATTAGTATATATGTGGGTCATATTTCATTCATATCACATTATATACCATTTATTCACTTACACTTCTTCCCTAAGAACATTTGGAAGAGTTAGTAGATTAGAACCTTAGCTTGAGGAGTCTTATATTTTAGTGACATTGAAGCTTAATAGGAGTCATTGGGTGTTTTTAGTTGAGGATATTTAGGTCTTCATCCAGCCATTTGAGGTCTTCAACTTACAACATTCTCTTATAAATTTGCATTTGAACCAAGGGGGAAATTGAAGTATCAATGGGTCCACCCCAAGGTAAGTATTTATATCCCTAAAATATTTAATTTATTACTTAATAAATTAAATATTATTTATTACTTTGTGGATGCATGTATGAGTATCATTATTAGGTCTTATCCACACCAAATAAGTTGGTGTGACTATGAGATTGCTTAGACTTGCCATAAATCAATTTAGGTTGTATAAAGCCCAATTAGGTTGACCATTTCACTTTAACATTTTATAATTATTATAAACCATCATTTATTCTCTAAATACCTTATATAACCATATTACATATTTGATGAGGTCTAGTGAAAGGTACATGATTGTGTCATAAGCTTAGGATTTGGAACCTTTTCCTATTTAACATTTATTTTGTGGTTAACACTTCGATATATCTATGGAATTCATTTGGTCCTTTATCAATCGTATAAGTATCATAGGATCTATTTGATTGACCTTATTTGAGTCCTAATCTATTAAGAGAAATAGGATTGTTGTAGGTCATCCTAGCCAGTACATACATATTCAACCATGAAAAGTCTATGGTCAATAGTCTTGAATGTATTACACTATTATCCACTTAAAAAACTATTGTCTACGAACATCTTCTGCCTCTAAATCTGATTTTTCATTTCCAAAACTTTATTTTCTCTATATTTTCGTATCAGTCATCTTTCATAATCAACTAGGACAGGTCCAAAATCAATATAATCTAATACATTGTGCTTCTCTCCACTTACATTGAACCTGTCTAGATTTTATTTCTAATTTTTTGCATCATCCTAAGCTTGCATAGTCACCTTTATTATTAATTTTTGCCTTCAAATAGTCAAAACAATCAATATAAATTTATGTGCAAGATAATTATATTTCTTCTTAATGTTTTTCAAAAATAATAATTTTCTATATTTATAAATTTTTCAAAATCAAAATTGTTGATTATTTTACATCATTAACATTATAAAATTTATAGTTTTACATGTATAATTACAAATAAAATTTATTATGTTTTATAAAAATAGGGTAAACCATATTGATGAAGCCAAATTATTATTTTTGAGCCCTTGTTTTTTTGACTTGGTTTTAATTTTCAATCTATTTGTTTTTCCTTCTTAGAAATTATGTTCTAATAATTATAAAAATCATAGGAGTTGTGGTTATGAGAAAAGTGGTTTTTAGTTTTACCCAAGTTGTGGTGTGAGGGGTACTACACCAATACTCAAGCCATTAGAAAACATTATATATGGACTTTAGATTCCACATACCTCATAGTATATTTGAAATGTCCAAGGTTTAATTTCTAGTCATAGGAAGCCTTCAACCATTTGTTCTTATAGTGCACCAGTAAGTGGTTATCTCCAAAAAATTACTCTTAATTCACCTTGGATATGAGATAGTATAGCTACAGGAATGTTAGAATATTTCATAGTATGTTAAATATTTATGCCTAAGATCAATATATCTACGAGCCTACAATGTACCCTCGATATGATATAGTGTATTTACATGAATGTTAGAATATTTCATAGTGTGGTCAATATTTATGCCTGAGATCAATATATCTATGAGCCTATAAATCAAACACACCTTATTCTAGTGATACCCTTAATCCTTATTGTTGTTATGCCCTTAACCTATAGTGTATCTAGGGATATGTGTGACTGAATTTTGGCTTACACAACTTCATATTATCTTATTGCATTTATTAATGTTCTTAGTAAGGTCGGCCTATAGAATAACCATGGCCATGTAGAGTATATATAAGAGGAAATGGTTAGTCTTTTATCATCATATTAAAAATTTTTTTCTTATTGTAATGTTTTGGAGGTTTCCCTCTCAAAGTGGCTTAGTCATAATATTCAAGTATTCTATTCTTTCACCAATTATTCTTATGGATCTACTTATTCTATTCTTAATTTTGTGATATATAATTCTATTATTTTGAATCATTTAAGTTGTTTCATTATAGTTTTATAAATTTCAAATTCACATCATGGTAATGATTCATGCATTTGTATTACATTTTTTTAAGTTCACTATAGCATTTTGTGTCACTTTCCAATTTTTTATTTGGATTCATTATTTATTTGCATTAATCAAATTTTAAATAAAACCAAAAGGCTAAAATGAAAAATCCACAATATCAATCCTTAATCAACTCACATCCTCACAATAATGCTCCTAAGATATAAACATTATTAAATCAATTATTTTTAAAATCAAACATGACTTGGGAATAATATAAGTTATACAGTCATAATGCTATAAGGCCTACAACACACCCTATCAATGGACTCATCATGCATATTGAAACTAATCAAGTTAATCTTGATAAAAAGATAAAGTTAATGATGAATAATTCATTGAATATGTTATTTCCAACCCACATAATATTGAAGCATTCATATACATTGTAAGATATGATAAAAATTAATTAGCTTCCACTTATACTTATACTTTAGATATTCTAATTACTAAATTTATTTATATTCCTATTTTAATGCCTAGTAATACATATGTGTCAACATCCATAGACATAGGAGTATCACTTATTTTGCAATAAATTAACATGTCTATTTATACGTAATCATATTATACACCTCCTTTGATTACTACACAAGGTCCACTTCCAACTTTGCTTAATGCATCCTATAAATTGTTCTCATCTTACATGGTAAAATATATCAATTAGAGAAAAGTGTCTCTAAATCCACTCATTCAATGGAATCTCATATCAAGCTTCAAAATACTTTGGAACCAAAGATACCCTCTTAATTAATACCAGTTAGTTTCATATCTCCCAAGCTACCACTTAATGAAGGTAAAGATGACTTAGAGTAACATCGTTGATCATTACACACAAAATGTTTAGACTATGCTCACAATTATAAATTACTCACCAAGTTATTTATAAAAATACTCAAATATTAGGCTCTAAAATGGTTATATGATCTCCTTATCTAATCATTTTAAGTATTCAACCCCTTGGTAGATCACTTTTTAACACATTTTTTTTAACATTGGTGAAAATATAATTTATGCATAAATAAATAAAAACAAGCAAGGGTTAAATGAATAAATTAACAAATATGTTATCATAAAAATACTATGATAAAAAAGATGAAAAAATATATGGAAGATAATGAATTACAAGATATATTCACCCAAATCTTGTTACCACCACTTCATGAATCAATCATATTTGATAAATTTAGATATTTTGATGAGCTATGCCATATAGTCAAAGAAAGAGAAGTTGTTACATCCTTTTTCCTCTAAGAATTATTTAAGATTTAATTAGTGGATTATGAGATTAATGATGAGTAGATCTGATATTAATTTCTAAGTTGAATTTGCATATGTTGTTTGATTAACAGTTATATTACTTGTTTCATGATCAATATCTTGATGGATGGTTATTGCATACATTTTATTATGATTTATGGTGATGATTTTATATATTATTTGCATTCAAAAATTTATTATGGTTATATGCTAATTATTATTATGATTTTATACTAACTACTAGTTTGTTTGATGAGGTTATTGCATTATTTTTCCACCCTCAAAGGCAATTCAAAGGGAGAGTATCATTGGAGAGGGGGTGAAGATACCAACACTAGGGGTAGAGAGAGATCCATCAAACCCATGCACACACCACATTAATTTATTTGAGTGAAATGGATATTTATTTCATTTGTTTTTTTGGTATTAATAGAGTCTTGTTTGCATTGATTTCATTTATGAATTTTGAATTGTATATGTATGTTAAATCTCTATTATGGTGTGTTGATCTTTACTGCATTATAATTGTTAAGGACATGAGTGTTTTGATTTTGTTAGATGACTATTGAATCTCATTATTTGGACACATTATGATTTTATGACATAACATAGGAAAGTTATTTATTGTATTAAGATTTCTTGATTGATCTCATTTGACTATGCTTTTATAATCTTGATTATGTTTTGGTTATCATAAGTTGAATGGTAGTTATCTTATTTAGTTTTTTGAATATATTATTTTTATTAACAATTTCAATTTTGGAAACAATGCATAAAGGTATATTAGAGGTAAAATACACCCCCAAATCAAGTTGATTAAAAATAGAACTTCAAAGTTGTAGATAATTTTTATATTTACATTCATTGAAATATTTATGTAGTACAAAGTGGATGGCAATAAAAATAGTTTTGTTTTGGTAATGTGATTTAATAAATATGATGTCATTATTATGGATTTATGAATTAAAGTGAAAAGGTAATGTAATTCAAGGTTTTTTTGGCTATTTTCTATGATGGAAT